>WNWK01022597.1:0-32266 GCA_009830355.1 Cherax destructor
TTTGAGTTATTGTACCAATTGTGTAGCTAAACCAGAAACATTATACAGTGGACCCTCGGTTAACGAATACCCCGGAAATCGTGCAATTATGTAAGTATAATTTTGTAAGTTCTTGTGGAAGTGTATTTTTGGGGGTCTGAAATAGACTAACCTAAGTGAAATTTTTCCTTAAGGGAGTAAATTCGTTCGGTAATGGCACTTGAGCAGACTTCAGGAGTGAAGTTTTTACGAAACTCGGGGGTCCACTGTATAAGGTTTAGTAGCAACAAGGTACACTGTGGAAATGTCAGATTTACTAGAGAACCTGCTGAACTTGGTTCCGGGAGGGAACCACAGTACTACCAGAGGTCAAGTTGGTTCCTGGAGGGAACCACAGTACTACCAGAGGTCAAGTTGGTTCCTGGAGGGAACCACAGTACTACCAGAGGTCAAGTTGGTTCCTGGAGGGAACCACAGTACTACCAGAGGTCAAGTTGGTTCCTGGAGGGAACCACAGTACTACCAGAGGTCAAGTTAGGCATGTGGAATACACTGGTAGAAAATATATATAATAAGATTGTGATGTGAGGAAGGAACTTAGGTGTCACCTGGATCAGGGAAGTACAAACACACTTGTTGTAAACACAGTCTGTTGAGAGACTATATAAGAGCAGTTGTTATTATGGCAGAGTGTATACTTATGTGAGTGATCTTTTACAGGTATCTGCCAGTGTTTGCAAATGTTTTTGTGACAACATTTTTTCTGTAGTGTGTGTTTGATTTATTAAATTGCAATTTTTATTAAATATTTTCATTCATCCTTGAGCCATGTACATAGTGTCCATGCAAGTGCTTTATCAAAACCCTGATAGTGTGCCAACTGGTCATTACCCAGGTGATACTATATTCAATACACACACAACCCACACATATAAAAGGGAGGAGCTTACGACGACGTTTCGGCCCGACTTGGACCATTTACAAAGTCACACTAACACACAGAGACGGAGGAAGGGGTATTTATAGGCAGGCAGACATGGGAGGGTACAAGAGATTGGGGAAATAATGGAGTAAGTAGTGGAAGTGGTAGTAGTAGTAGTGGAGACAGTCATATTCTAGGAAGGGAGCACTGCAATGAGGCTAGCGGCCCGCAAGGGTGGGACGAGAACACAGAGGGAGGAAAGGCGAAAAAATGAAGGACAAATACAAGGCAAAAAAAAAGATGGAAAGGAAAACCCATAGGAGAAAAAATGAGAAGGGGGAAGAGATGAAAGGGGAAGGAATCAGGTTAAGTCATGGGTGTTCTGAAGTTTAGAGCATTTAACAATGCAATGAGAGAGGAAAGCATCAACAGAGACAAAGCCAGGGCTAAGATTCATACAGGGAAAGTTGTGTATAAGGGAGGATTCAACCAGGCGGCGACTATGAAAGTTGGACGTAGGGTAGACAGTTTTAGCAGAAGACCAATCAATAGGATGACTGTGATCTCTGACATGACAGAAAAGAGCATTATTAGTGTCGGCAAGCCTAACACTATTTTTGTGCTCCTTGAGTCTGTCAGAAAGAGATCGGCCAGTTTCTCCGAAGTACTGAAGAGGACAGGAGGAGCAAGAAATAGAGTAGACTCCAGGAGAATCTGTGGAGGGAGGGGAGGTATGAACTAGATTAGTGCGAAGAGTGTTAGTCTGACGAAAGGTAAGTTTGATGTCTAAGGAACAGAGAGAGTTGCTGAGATTAGAGAGACCAGAGATGTAGGGAAGGCAGAGGACTGGAGAGTTCTCAGGAGTAGAGGGTTTAGGAGAGAAGAAAGTCCGTTTGGCACGAGAGAAAGCAGAGTCTATGAAATGGGAAGGGTAGCCCAGGCGGGAAAATGAATTATGAAGAGTGGAAATTTCTGCTTCAAGAAACTGAGGATCACAGATGCGGAGAGCAACAAGTATTGATCACAACTAATTCCTTGTCTTAACTATCCTATGTAATTCTTATTGGGTTTTCTGCTCTACTCCAATTGTGTCTTTCTTCAAAAGCAACTTTACCTCCTTTCACCTCTACTACTACTAACAAGACCTAAACTATGGTACAGGTGCAAAACAGACAGATAAATAATGGTGATAATGATGGTCTAGTAGCTAGGAATGATAACCCTAACCCTGTATATAATGCACAGATAGGTCAGTGTGAGACAAAAGAACCATTCTTAATATCTCAGACACCACCAGACATATGTATACACTGTACTAAGGTAGGGGTGGGTGCATAATGGATGTGTGATCGATTATGGTAATGGTGCAAGATTTCATTTTGTTTGTAACAAATGCACTTTGGCACAGTTACCCTTTAGCAATGATGACATTGATTTACCTATTTTTAATGCTAATGACCCCTTGCCATATATTGATGATTATGATTGTTTTATGAAAACAGGTCAATGCAAGATCACTTCTACCAAAATTGGCAGAGATTAGGAGTCTAGCTAACACAACTAGAGCAGCAGTTATATCCATCTCTGAATCCTGGTTGGATGATATGGTGACTGAGGTCAAAATAGGTTACAATATAAAACGCTTAGATATGAATAGAAAAGGTGGTGGGGTATGTGCCTACATTAGGAACGACTTAGCCTATAATCCAAGACCTGATTTAAATAACAATAAACTGGAGATTCTATGATTTGAAGTGTTGCTTCCCAAGACCAAACCCATCTTAGTAGGAACTAGTTAACGCCCTCCCACCCATGACCAGTTCTTAGAGGACTTTTCGAGAGTCTTGTCCGGACTTGATAACAATGGCTAGACAGTAATACTAGGAGACTTCAATATCTGTTTTCAACAGCAAAATAACGGGCTATGTAAAAGGTATAAGCAAATTCTGGATCTAAATAGTTACACTCAACTAATTAATACACCAACCCAAACCCCAATGGAAATAAGTCACTGTGACTTTTTTGGGTTATCCTAGGTTCTCTACACATATGCTGCTATGTATGATAATCTATGTAAATGTATTTGTGTATACCTGAATAAACTAACTTACTTACTTAATCACACAGTTCTCAGCCACCCTAATTGACCACATACTTTGTAACCACTCTGAGAACATTAGTCAGTCAGGCATCATTACCACAGGTCTTAGTGATCATTTCATCAATTACTGGGAACGGATAGGTCTACACAGGACAATAAAAATAAGGTCAACTAGAAACTATAGTAAAGAAACACTGGTAAATAAGCTACACAATTGTGACTGGTCAGTGATAACAAGTTGCACGGACGTAAATGATGCCTGGGAAAAATTCAAAACAATGTTCACTGCCATCCTTGATAATATTGCACCAGTTAAAGAGGTTAGGATTAAACGAAGAACTGAACCCTGTATGACTACTGAGATATTAGATAATATGAAATTCAGAGACCAGTTGATAAAAAGATTTAAGGCAAACAGACAGGATATTGCAGCTCTAAATGAATTCCAAAGGGTGAGGAACAGAGTGCAGAGGCTTATAAAAGGCGCAAAGGCGAGGCACTATTGCTCAAAAATCGAAGAGTACAAGAATAACCCTAGAAAGCTCTGGCAACAACTAAAACAGTTGGGGTACAGCTATGAACCAGTAGATAGATCTAGCATAGTACGTACTAAATATCGATAACGAGGTATGCCACGAAACAACTAAAGTGGCAAATTGTTTTAAGTCATACTACACAACTGTTGCATCAACACTAGTAAGTAAACTACCAGCTGCATCAAATACCTTTAACACAGACTCAGATAAGTTTAAAACATACTATACCTGTTGTGATAAAAACACAGGCCTCATTTCTAGGCTTTATTGAACACAAAATCCATGGTACATGTCTGCAACAGAAGAAAATACATCTAATGACTGCTTCTGCAGGACAGGTGATGTAAGGTGCATATGTCCTCAGAAAAGCTATAGCTACTGGCGACATATTTAAGCTTACCATGTAATCTGCATCACGAATGTATTTGTGTAAGAGCGAGACCACACGCCATGCTGGGCCATCGCCGTACTGTTTGTTTTTATTGTTAGGGGCCCCCTGAGGTGGTGCCGTATTGTGTCCTGCTGCGGCTCTCCACAAGAGCGGTATCACTACAATCTCCCCCTTCTAAAATATCAGATACAGTAATCCTCCAAACGGTTAGGTGGGTGACGTGTACGTCCAGACCTTCTTAGCCCTTGAGCCTCTTCACCGGGTTCGGTATTTTCTAGCGGGGTTTGACTATCTACTGGAGCGGCATCCTCTATTTCAATAGGGGTAGCCTGAAAAGGCTTCCTGGAGAAACCGAAGCATCTTTCGCAACATCTATTGGTGTATCTTGAGATTCCGCACTAACATTGGTTTCAACTGGGGCTAAGTGTCTTGTAGATACAGTAGTCTCTTCACCATTTTGGTAGCGAATGTGGGCATAATGCGGATTAGCTTGTAGGAGCTCTACCTCTTCCACTAAAGGATCCGTCTTGTTCATTCTACGGTGACTCTTCAGGAGAATGGGTCCAGGGTGACATAACCAGGTGGGCATGGAGGCTCCCGTAGAGGAACGACGTGAATAGTTGAAGAGTCTCTCATGAGGGGTAGCATTAGTAGCTGTGCACAGCAATGATCTAATAGAGTGAAGGGCATCAGGTAAGACAGCCTGCCAGTGTTGAACCGGTAGATTGCGAGATTTCAGTGTCATTGTAACTGACTTCCATATAGTACCATTGAACCGCTCCACTTGACCATTGCCTTGAGGGTTGTAGCTTGTTGTTCTGCTGCAAGCAATCCCTTTGTTAGCCAAAAACTCATGAAGTTCATTACTCATGAACGAGGATCCCCTGTCTGAATGGATATAGGCCGGCATACCAAAAATAGCGAATAACTGGGAAAGACAACTGATGACAGTTGAAGCAGTCATATTTGCACAGGGGAACACAAAAGGAAACCTAGAATATTCATCTACTATGTTAAGGAAATACCTATTCTGGTTTATGCTTGGTAGAGGTCCTTTGAAATCTATATTCAGTCTCTCGAAAGGCTGGGTGGCTTTTATGAGATGAGTTTTCTCTGGCTGGTGAAAGTTTGGCTTGCACTCTGCACATACTCTGCATGATCTGATCACTTGTCGCACCTCTTCCACTGAGTAGGGCATATTCTTAGATTTAACAAAATGATACAGGCGTGTAACTCCTGGGTGACACAAGGCCTTGTGGAGCTCTGAGAGTGATTGCAAATCATGACATGCTGCTCCACAGTGGGACCTAGAGAATGCATCAGGTGAAATGTTTTCTTCACCCGGTCGATACAGAATATCAAAGTTATAACACGATAGTTCCATCCTCCAGCGTAATATCTTGTCATTCTTGATCTTACTTTTGTGCTTCTTGTCAAACATATACATCACGGACCGTTGGTCAGTCCTTACAGTGAAATGTCTGCCTGTTAAATAATGCCTCCAGTGGCGAACTGCTTCTATGATGGCCTGGGCTTCCTTTTCTACAGCAGCATAGCACTTCTCTGATCCTTGAAAAGTTCTTGAAAAGAAAGCAACGGGACGTCCTGCCTGAGATAGGACTGCAGCAATGGCAACTTCAGATGCATCCGTTTCCACCTCGAATGGTAGGGACTCATCAATGGCCTGAACTACTGAGTTTTCAATATCCTGTTTGAGAGTATAGAAAGCAGTTTCTGCTTCCTTTGTCACAGGAAATATCGTGGTAGCACTCAGTGGGCGAACTTTACTTGAATAGTTGTAGATCCACTGTGAGTAATAAGCAAAAAGACCAAGAGTTCTTTGGAGTGACTTTTTGTCTTGGGGCATTGGAAGTTCCCGTAGAGGTCGAAGTCTTTCAGGGTCTGGGGATATTGCACCTCCTTCCACCACATAACCAAGGATGTTAAGCCTTTTAGTGGAAAAAGTGCACTTTTCTTCATTGTAACTGATATTTTTCTTCTTGGCAGCTTCCAAAAACTTATCAAGGTTTGCATCATGTTCCTCCTGGGTCTTGCCACAAATGGTAACATTATCTAAATATGCATAAGTTCCCATAAGTTGCTCTTCCTGAATGAGTGAATCCATAATTCGTTGGAAACAGGCTACCCCATTGGTAACCCCAAAAGGGACTCTGGTAAACTGATAGAGGCCGTCACTAGCCTGAAACGCTGTGTATGGTATATCTTCATTCCTTATAGGAACTTGATGATAGGCACTTCGTAGATCAATTGTGCTAAACACATAGTACTGAGCAATTTTGTTCACTGTATCATCAATTCGAGGTAGAGGGTACCCATCAAGAAGTGTAAATTTGTTGATTGTCTCAGAATAGTCGATAGCCAGCCTCCGTTTCCTATAATCATCCTTGACAACAACGACCTGTGCACGCCACGGAGAATTACTTGGTTCTATAATACCCTCCTTCAGCAGCCTCTGAGTTTCTTTCTCAATGAACATCCTATCTTCATAAGAATAGCGGCGTGACTTAGCTGATATAGGATGACAATCCGCAGTAAGATTCGCAAACAGCTTTGGTGGGTCTACCCTTAAAGTGCTAAGACCACAGACAACGAGAGGAGGCAGTTCACCTCCATATGTTAAGGTAACACTACCATGACGCTTCTGAAAGTCCTGACCAAGGATCACATCAGAGCACAGTTGTGGCAGAACAGCTAAATGTACATCTTGATAATCCCTGCCATTAACTCTAAGGTTTACCTTACAAAACCCTAACGTCTGAATAGAGAGAGATGTTGATGCCATGGATGAGTGATGTACCGTCAAGGAGTGGCGTTTAACTACGTCAAGGTTGATGAAACTCTCTGAGCTGCCACTGTCAATCAGACCATCTACTTCTGTTCCTTTGATGAACACTTTCACAACTGCCTTTGACAGTGAATTTGGAGCAGCCGCAGAAGTCACTGTTGCTAGAGTCGCCTGGTCGGAATGCATAGAAGCACTAGCTCTTGTTGATGTATTAGCACGACATAGTTTAGCAAAGTGACCTTTCTTATGGCATTGATGGCACATTGCTTCACGAGCCGGACACTTTGGACGTGGATGTCTTGAAAAACCACAAAAGAAACACTTTGTGCCTGCAGCTGCTGTCACTGAAGCAGGTTCCACGGTAACCTCATTAAAAGAGTCTTGGTCGGGAGTTACAGCACTTACCACTCGAGAAGGCTGGGTAGTACTGTACACTTCAGAATTCTTCTGAGCTGAATCTAATGATCTTGCCTGGTCAAGGGTAGTGGCTAAGTCCAGAGTTTTATTTTCCAATAAACGCTGCCTTATTATTGGTGATTGCAGGCCACTGATAAAAGCATCCCTGATGGACTCTTCACAATACTGAGAAGCTGTCACCGCTCGGAAGTAACAGTCCTTACCTAATATTTTCAATGCTTGAAAGTATTCCTCTAAGGATTCACCAATCTGCTGGCGGCGAGTTGCAAGACGATATCGTGCAAAGATTTCATTTGTGGGCTTAATATACTGAGACTTGAGGGCATTGATAGCATCTTCATAGGTATTACACTCAGAAATAACCTCATAGATTTTAGGTGACACAAAGTTGATGAGCAGGCTTAGTTTATCTAGATCTTCCTGAGGAAAAGCTCTCAAGAAGTTTTCGAAAGTCTTAAACCAGTGCTTCCATTCCTGAGCAGCCGTTGATACACTGGGGTCAGAGTCTAGCCTCTCAGGTTTCAGTAAACGCTCCATTTTGCTGTGTAGTCTAGCTCAGAATCGCCACCAGGTAGCCCAGGATATTTGTGTTCAATAAATTGTTGTGATAAAAACACAGGCCTCATTTCTAGGCTTTATTGAACACAAAATCCATGGTACATGTCTGCAACAGAAGAAAATACATCTAATGACTGCTTCTGCAGGACAGGTGATGTAAGGTGCATATGTCCTCAGAAAAGCTATAGCTACTGGCGACATATTTAAGCTTACCATGTAATCTGCATCACGAATGTATTTGTGTAAGAGCGAGACCACACGCCATGCTGGGCCATCGCCGTACTGTTTGTTTTTATTGTTAGGGGCCCCCTGAGGTGGTGCCGTATTGTGTCCTGCTGCGGCTCTCCACAAGAGCGGTATCACTACAATACCAATAAAGGGGTAACTCCAAACAGTTGTCAATTAGTAAGTGTATCTCATGACTTCGTGCAAAAAGAACTAAGCAGGTTAAATCCAACTAAGAACACTGGCCAAGATAACATCCCATCTAAGTTCCTAAAAAATGGTGCCTCTGAACTGGCAATCCCCATTGCTCACATAATAAATTTGTCCATCACCACTAATAACGTACCAGAGGGGTTCAAGGAGGCCAAAGTTACTCCTATCTTCAAGAAGTATAGTAGGTCTAATGTCAGCAACTATAGACCTGTTAGTAAACTCAGTGTAATATATATAATTCTAGAGAGGGCGGTGTACTGTCAAGTAGTTAAGTATCTTAATGACAACAACATTCTTCATAGTTACCAATCAGGCTTTAGGAGCTCTTACTCAACCGACACCTCCCTAATTAATCTGATGGATTACATGAGAACTGAAATGTCGATAGGGAACCTCATAGGAATGGTAACCTTAGACTTGCAAAAGGTCTTCGATACTGTCAACCAGGTAAACAATATATTATGTAAGAAACTTCAAGCTGAATACAGAGATAGACAGTATAATAACCTATGTGACATGTCAAGATATCTTATTAATGAAAATAAGATTCCAGATATACAGTGGTCCCTCACCTAACGAGTACTCCATATAACGAGCAAATCGCGTAATGAGCGCTTTTTTCGCTAAATATTTCCCTCATGTAGCGAGCATTCCCTCGTGTAGTAAGCAGTATCAGACGTGTCCGCCTGCCCCGCGCCTGCGCAAGACGCCAGTGTAGCATTGTTTACCATAGAGAGAACATTACCCAGTGCACTCTTTCAAACATTCACAATATTTTTGTTGTATTTTATGGTGATTTAGTGATTGTCACTGTGAAATAAGTCACCAAGAGGCCAAAGAAGCTTCCTAGTGACACCCCTGTGGTAAAGAGAGTGAGGACCACCATCAAACTGAAGAAAGAAATTGTAGAAAAATATGAGAGTGGTGTACGTGTGATTGACCTTGCCAGGATGTACAAGAAAAGTACATCTACTATCGCCACTATCCTCGCAAAGAAAAATGAGATCAAGGAAGCTAATGTTGCAAAAGAGGTTGATATGTTAACGAAAAAGAGATTGAAAAAAAAGTGGATAAGGTTGAGAAGTTGTTGATGGTGTGGATAAACTAGGACACCGGAAGGAAACGTCAGTCTGCCTGACATCTCTAGAGGTATAGAGGTGCGGTTAGAAAATTCAGTGACACTACAATCACTAGATAATTTTCTAAGTAACCTTGATGCTGATAAAGCAAGTAATGTTAAGAACATGATTTTGCAGTACCCTGAATTGTTTAGTGATGTTCCTAAGCGTTGTACTCTGGGCATACATGACGTTGATGTACAAGGAGCTTCACCTATTAAACAATCACCATATAGAATGAGTCCAACGAAACATCGAGCATTGAGAGAAGTTGACTTTTTGTTATCTCATGGACTTATTGAACGCAGTAAAAGTCCATGGGATTCACCGTGTATATTAGTGCCCAACCCTGACGGTAGTTTCAGGATGTGTACTGATTACAGGAAAGTGAACTCTGTCACCTTGCCTGATGGTTATCCCTTACCTCGCATAGACGACCTGATTGATCGTGTTTCAGGAGCACAGTATGTTAGTCGTTTAGATCTCTTACAAGGATATTATCAAGTCCCACTTACTGAACGTGCTCAAGAAATATCTGCCTTCACTGTTCAAGATGGATTGTTCAACTATCTCGTCACTCCATTCGGCTTATGTAATGCTGCTTCGTCATTTCAACGTATTATGAACGAGTTGACCTACGACTTAGACGGAGTAGAAGCCTATCTTGACGATTTAGTGGTGTACAGTGACGAATGGGAACAACACTTGACACGTCTCAGAGCTTTGTTTGAGAAACTGGCACATTACAATTTCACTGTTAACTTGGCTAAGTGTAGTTTCAGTCAAGCCAAGATTACCTATCTAGGGTTTTGTATAGGCCAAGGTGAAGTTGCTCCTATTGATGCTAAAGTTTGTGCTATTGCAGCATTTCCAGTGCCACAGGATAGGAAGGGTGTGCAAAGATTCCTGGGTATGGCAGGTTATTATTGCAGGTTGTTGTGATAAAAACACAGGCCTTATTCCTAGCCTTTATTGAACACAAAATCCATGTTACATGTCTGCAACAGAAGAAAATACATCTAATGACTGCTGCTGCAGGACAGGTGATGTAAGGTGCATATGTCCTCAGAAAAGCTATAGCTACTGGCGACATATTTAAGCTTACCATGTAATCTGCATCACGAATGTATCTGTGTAAGAGAGAGACCACACGCCATGCTGGGCCATCGCCGTACTGTTTGTTGTTATTGTAAGGGGCCCCTGAGGTGGTACAGTATTGTGTCCTGCTGCGGCTCTCCACAAGAGCGGTATCACTACAATCTCCCCCTTCTAAAATATCAGATACAGTAATCCTCCAAACGGTTAGGTGGGTGACGTGTACGTCCAGACCTTCGTAGCCCTTGAGCCTCTTCACCGGGTTCGGTATTTTCTAGCGGGTTTTGACTATCTGCTGGAGCGGCGTCCTCTATTTCAATAGGGGTAGCCTGAAAAGGCTTCCCTGGAGAAACCGAAGCATCTTTCGCAACATCTATTGGTGTATCTTGAGATTCCGCACTAACATTGGTTTCAACTGGGGCTAAGTGTCTTGTAGATACAGTAGTCTCTTCACCATTTTGGTAGCGAATGTGGGCATAATGCGGATTAGCTTGTAGGAGCTCTACCTCTTCCACTAAAGGATCCGTCTTGTTCATCCTACGGTGACTCTTCAGGAGAATGGGTCCAGGGTGACATAACCAGGTGGGCATGGAGGCTCCCGTAGAGGAACGACGTGAATAGTTGAAGAGTCTCTCATGAGGGGTAGCATTAGTAGCTGTGCACAGCAATGATTTAATAGAGTGAAGGGCATCAGGTAAGACAGTCTGCCAGTGTTGAACCGGTAGATTGCGAGATTTCAGTGTCATTGTAACTGACTTCCATATAGTACCATTGAACCGCTCCACTTGACCATTGCCTTGAGGGTTGTAGCTTGTTGTTCTGCTGCAAGCAATCCCTTTGTTAGCCAAAAACTCCTGAAGTTCATTACTCATGAACGAGGATCCCCTGTCTGAATGGATATAGGCCGGCATACCAAAAATAGCGAATAACTGGGAAAGACAACTGATGACAGTTGAAGCAGTCATATTTGCACAGGGGAACACAAAAGGAAACCTAGAATATTCATCTACTATGTTAAGGAAATACCTATTCTGGTTTATGCTTGGTAGAGGTTCTTATATTAATTTTTATTATAATAATTAAGGTGCTAACTCAGGTACTAATTTACTTTACTTTCATTGTTTGCTATCATTTTCCCTAGCTCCTTTATTCCCAGCTTTAGTAAACTACCATAGATCAATTAATTGCATTTGTATAAATTGACTAAGGTACAAATTCACGTGCCAATAACTCTGTCAAATACCCTGTATCTCTACAAACTCTTATTAAAAATTTGTAATAATCAAATAGTTCCTAAGAATTTAATCTAGTACCATATTATTAAGTTTAGTATTATCTATTCTTCTCAGGTCTAGTTATAGTATCACATCAAATCTTATGATTACAGGAATTGATCCTGATATCAACCTATTATTAAATGACTTACATGATTCCAACAGCAACTGCAACTATTACACAGCAGATCAAGCAAAGACATTACTCAGAGCCAACAATAACATAACTATCTTCAATTACAATGTTAGATCTTTGAGCAAACATTATGATGACCTCACAGCACTACTCCAATCCCTCCAGACCAATATGTCAATCATCACACTCACTGAGACCTGGCTGAAGCCTGATACTACATATGTCTATGCCATCCCAGGTTACACAGCCATTCACAATTGTAGGACAGATCAGCGAGGGGGTGGAATAGCTATATATTACTCAGATCAACTTGAATGTATCAATAACTCTTGCATAAGGGATGAGCATGGAGAATATATTATAGCTAAATTTAAATCAAAAGACCTGCAAAAACCCCTCACAGTGATAAACATCTACAGATTACCACAGTCAAACATTCACCATTTTAGTGAAAAACTAGGTAACCTAATAACTGATGCACACATGAACAAAGACCATTTGCTGCTCACAGGAGACTTCAATATAAATCTCCTACATGACCAGGACCCACAAGTAACAGAATTCACAAACACTATGAGCAACTGCTTGTTACTACCAACAATATCAAAACCTACAAGAATCTCCGAGACTAGTACCTCATTACTAGACCACATCTGGACTAATACTATAGCCCTCTAAAATCAGGCATCATCACAGACAACACCACAGACCACTATCCGACCTTTCTCATAACTAATCTTGGTAAATTGCCCCTAGATATTACAAAAGTTACCTTCAGACTACATAATGAGTCAGCTGTAAATAACTTTATAACAGCTATGATTAACATTGACTGGCATAATGAGTTAGAAACATATACAGATACTAATGAATGCATCAAGAATTTCCTTAACAAAACCCACCACCTCTATAACAAACATTGCCCTAAAAAACTAAACAGATCACAGCTAAGAGACTTAACAATCCCTGGCTAACACCCAGCATCCTTAAATCCATTAACAAAAGGCACCAATATGAAAAACAATACAGAAGGGGTCTAATAACCAGAGAACAATCCAAACGCTACTCATCAATCCTTACCAGCCTGATAAGGAGATCAAAAAAATTGTATTATGAGAACAGACTCCAGAACATAAAAGGTGATATGAAAAAGACCTGGAAGACCCTATCTGCAATTCTAGGAAATAATAAGATAGCGAAAAACAACACCATCAAATTATCAAGAGCAGATGAACCCCTACTCTCACCTGCTGAGACAGCAAACAGACTTAATGTTTTCTTCTCCACCATAGGAAAGAATCTAGCGAGTAAAATCCCAAGCTCAAACACCCGTCCAACAGACTACCTCACAAACACCTACCCTAATACGCTATTCCTAGCTCCTACCAACCCAATTGAAGTCTCGCTCATAATCAACACCCTTAAAAACAAGGCAGGAGACATAAACAGCTTACCAACTTTTATGTACAAAAAAGCTTCACAGGTACTGTCACCAAATTGAAAGAAACCCTAAGTATTTCTTTTCCTATGCAAAATCAAAGTCGAGAACAACAACCAGTATTGGGCCCCTACTTAAACCGGATGGGTCCTACACAGATGACAGCAAGGAAATGAGTGAGTTACTTAAATCCCAGTATGACTCAGTCTTTAGCGAGCCACTAACCAGACTGAAAATCGAAAACCTAAATGATTTTTTCATGAGAGTGCCACAGAACTTGACAGACGCATGCCTTTCTGACATCATCACTACGCCAAATGACTTTGAAAAGGCAATAAATGACATGCCCATGCACTCCGCTCCAGGCCCAGACTCATGGAACTCCGTGTTCATCAAGAACTGCAAGAAGCCCCTATCACATGCTTTTAACATCCTATGGAGAGGGAGCATGGACACTGGGATCGTCCCGCAGCTACTAAAAACAACAGACATAGCCCCGCTCCACAAAGGGGGCAGTAAAGCAATAGCAAAGAACTACAGACCAATTGCGCTAACGTCCCATATCATAAAAATCTTTGAAAGGGTTCTAAGAAGCAAGATCGCCACCCATCTTGATACCCATCAATTGCACAACCCAGGACAGCATGGGTTTAGAGCAGGCCGCTCCTGTCTGTCCCAACTACTGGACCACTACGACAAGGTCCTGGATGCTCTAGAAGATAAACAGAATGCAGATGTTATATACACAGATTTTGCAAAAGCCTTTGACAAGTGTGACCATGGTGTAATAGCACACAAAATGCGTGATAAAGGAATAACAGGAAAAGTTGGTAGATGGATTTATAATTTCCTAACACATAGAACACAAAGAGTAGTAGTCAACATAGTAAAGTCTGAGGCAGCTACTGTGAAAAGCTCTGTTCCACAAGGCACAGTACTTGCTCCCATCCTATTCCTCATCCTCATATCAGACATTGACAGGGATATAAGCCACAGTGCTGTGTCTTCCTTTGCAGATGACACCCGAATCTGTATGACAGTGTCCACCGTTGAAGACACTGCAAGACTCCAAGCAGACATAAACCAAATCTTTAAATGGGCTGCAGAAAACAATATGAAGTTCAATGATGAGAAATTTCAATTACTCAGATACGGAAAACGTGAAGAAATTAAAATCTCATCGGAGTACAAAACTAATTCCAACCACACAATAGAGCGAAAAACTAATGTCAAAGACCTGGGAGTGTTCATGTCAGAGGATCTCACCTTCAAGGACCATAACAATGTAGCAATTGCATCTGCTCGAAAAATGACAGGATGGATAATGAGAACCTTCAAAACCAGGGATGCCAAGCCCATGTTGACACTTTACAGATCGCTTGTTCTATCTAGGCTGGAATATTGCTGCACACTAACTGCACCTTTCAAGGCGGGTGAAATTGCTGACCTTGAAAATGTGCAGAGAACCTTCACGGCACGCATAAGTGCGATAAACCACCTCAACTACTGGGAACGCTTGAAGTTCCTAAACCTGTACTCTCTAGAACGCAGGCGGGAGAGATACATTATTATATACACATGGAAAATTCTCGAGGGCTTAGTACCAAACTTGCACACAAAAATCACTCCCTACGAAAGCAAAAGACTCGGCAGGCGATGTAACATTCCCCCAATGAAGAGCAGGGGTGCCACTAGCACGTTGAGGGACAACACAATAAGTGTGAGGGGCCCAAGATTGTTCAACTGCCTCCCAGCATACATCAGGGGGATTACCAACAAGCCCCTGGCTGTCTTCAAGCAGGCACTGGACAGGCACCTCAAGTCGGTACCTGATCAGCCGGGCTGTGGTTCGTACGTTGGACTGCGTGCGGCCAGCAGTAACAGCCTGGTTGATCAGGCTCTGGTCCAACAAGAGGCCTGGTCACGGACCGGGCCGCGGGGGCGTTGACCCCTGGAATTCTCTCCAGGTAGACTCCAGGAATTATAGCAACACTATTCAATAAATCCATTGAAGCCTCTACCTTTCCATCAATTCTCAAAATAGCTAGGGTCACCCCGATCCACAAAGGAGGTGATCAAACAGACCTGAATAATTATAGACCAATTTCTAATTTACCATTGCTTTCTAAAATCTTCGAAAAATTAATTCATAGACAAATCTATTCCTACCTCGTCTCACACAATGTACTCAACCCCTGTCAATTTGGATTCAGGACAAACAAGAGCACAAACGATGCTATTACGCACATGTTGGAGTTAATATATACAGCACTTGAGAAAAAAGAAGTCCCACTGGGAATCTTCATTGATCTACGCAAAGCTTTTGATACAGTCGACCATGATTTACTGCTCACAAAATTAGCACACTATGGTGTAAGGGGGCACCCACTCAACTACCTAAAGTCATACCTCACCAACAGAAGCCAATACGTGTACACAAATGGAGCGAACTCTTCCACACAACAAATTACAGTCGGAGTCCCTCAAGGAAGTGTCCTGGGACCACTCCTATTCCTCATTTACATAAACGACCTACCGAATGCATCACAACTACTCAAACCCATTTTATTTGCAGATGACACAACATATGTCTTCTCTCACCCAAATCCAGTCATACTGGCCAACACTGTTAATGCCGAATTACAGAAAATATCAACATGGATGACGACTAACAAGCTTACTCTCAATACTGACAAGACCTACTTCATACAGTTTGGAAGCAAAGCCACAAATGTTCCACTTAACATAACGCTCAATGGTACACCCATCACAAGACTCACAGAGGGAAAATTCCTAGGAATCCACCTTGACAGTAGCCTTAAATTCCAAACACATATACAACAAATTTCCAAGAAAATCTCGAAGACAGTAGGCATATTATCAAAGATACGCTATTATGTACCTCAATCAGCTCTCCTTGCACTATATCATTCACTTATCTACCCGTATCTCACCTATGGAATCTGTGTATGGGGATCAACAACGTTAAATCACCTTAGACCACTCATAACACAACAAAAGGCCGCAGTCAGAATGATAACAAATTCCCACTCTAGACAGCATACTCCACCAATATTCAAAAGTCTCAAACTACTCACCGTAAAGAACATTCATACTTACTCTTGTGCCTACTACATATATAAAACTTTACACTCTAATATAAACCCTCTGCTCAAAACTCTCCTCACCAACTTTAATAGGACCCATGACCACAACACACGACACAGATCACTTTTTGATATACCCCGTGTTCATATCAACCTATGTAAAAATTCTATGCACATAAAGGGCCCCAGAATCTGGAATTCATTACCAGTAAATATTAAGATAATCTTGTCTGAAAATCAATTTAAGACTCAACTCAAAAACCACCTACTCACCCAAAACTAAATGATCATACTATAAACTACTTTGAAAAATGCTCATTGTTACTTTCCTATACGATAATCTCAATTTTTAATAATATGTTACTATTATGTTACCCCTACTCATATTATAAGTTAATGTCAAAAATGCTCAATGTTATTTTCCTTAAGATAATCTCAATTCTATATTATCATTCAAGAATCTTAACACCTGTAACAATCTAATATCTAATATCATTATATAATAATTTAAACAGTAAAATTTCATCATATTGTAATTTTGAAAATAATTTTTAACTAGAATAAACTCAATAAATTTCTCTAATATTAAGTACATAGTTTTTAAGGACTAGAATAAGCTGCCCCTAATGCCATGGCATGTCAGTGGCTCTCCTTGCACTCAATTTACATTGTAACTTCCGATACCCATGTAATCTGCAATGAAATAAAATTTGTTTGTTTGTTTGTTTGTATATTCAGTCTCTCGAAAGGCTGGGTGGCTTTTATGAGATGAGTTTTCTCTGGCTGGTGAAAGTTTGGCTTGCACTCTGCACATACTCTGCATGATCTGATCACTTGTCGCACCTCTTCCACTGAGTAGGGCATATTCTTAGATTTAACAAAATGATACAGGCGTGTAACTCCTGGGTGACACAAGGCCTTGTGGAGCTCTGAGAGTGATTGCAAATCATGACATGCTGCTCCACAGTGGGACCTAGAGAATGCATTAGGTGAAATGTTTTCTTCACCCGGTCGATACAGAATATCAAAGTTATAACACGATAGTTCCATCCTCCAGCGTAATATCTTGTCATTCTTGATCTTACTTTTGTGCTTCTTGTCAAACATATACATCACGGACCGTTGGTCAGTCCTTACAGTGAAATGTCTGCCTGTTAAATAATGCCTCCAGTGGCGAACTGCTTCTATGATGGCCTGGGCTTCCTTTTCTACAGCAGCATAGCACTTCTCTGATCCTTGAAAAGTTCTTGAAAAGAAAGCTACGGGACGTCCTGCCTGAGATAGGACTGCGGCAATGGCAACTTCAGATGCATCCGTTTCCACCTCGAATGGTAGGGACTCATCAATGGCCTGAACTACTGAGTTTTCAATATCCTGTTTGAGAGTATAGAAAGCAGTTTCTGCTTCCTTTGTCACAGGAAATATCGTGGTAGCACTCAGTGGGCGAACTTTTCTTGAATAGTTGTAGATCCACTGTGAGTAATAAGCAAAAAGACCAAGAGTTCTTTGGAGTGACTTTTTGTCTTGGGGCATTGGAAGTTCCCGTAGAGGTCGAAGTCTTTCAGGGTCTGGGGATATTGCACCTCCTTCCACCACATAACCAAGGATGTTAAGCCTTTTAGTGGAAAAAGTGCACTTTTCTTCATTGTAACTGATATTTTTCTTCTTGGCAGCTTCCAAAAACTTATCAAGGTTTGCATCATGTTCCTCTTGGGTCTTGCCACAAATGGTAACATTATCTAAATATGCATAAGTTCCCATAAGTTGCTCTTCCTGAATGAGTGAATCCATAATTCGTTGGAAACAGGCTACCTCATTGGTAACCCCAAAAGGGACTCTAAACTGATAGAGGCCGTCACTAGCCTGAAACGCTGTGTATGGTTTATCTTCATTCCTTATAGGGACTTGATGATAGGCACTTCGTAGATCAATTGTGCTAAACACATAGTACTGAGCAATTTTGTTCACTGTATCATCAATTCGAGGTAGAGGGTACCCATCAAGAAGTGTAAATTTGTTGATTGTCTCAGAATAGTCGATAGCCAGCCTCCGTTTCCTATAATCATCCTTGACAACAACGACCTGTGCACGCCACGGAGAATTACTTGGTTCTATAATACCCTCCTTCAGCAGCCTCTGAGTTTCTTTCTCAATGAACATCCTATCTTCATAAGAATAGCGGCGTGACTTAGCTGATATAGGATGACAATCCGCAGTAAGATTCGCAAACAGCTTTGGTGGGTCTACCCTTAAAGTGCTAAGACCACAGACAACGAGAGGAGGCAGTTCACCTCCATATGTTAAGGTAACACTACCATGACGCTTCTGAAAGTCCTGACCAAGGATCACATCAGAGCACAGTTGTGGCAGAACAGCTAAATGTACATCTTGATAATCCCTGCCATTAACTCTAAGGTTTACCTTACAAAACCCTAACGTCTGAATAGAGAGAGATGTTGATGCCATGGAAACGGTACCTGATGAGTGATGTACCGTCAAGGAGTGGCGTTTAACTACGTCAAGGTTGATGAAACTCTCTGAGCTGCCACTGTCAATCAGACCATCTACTTCTGTCCCTTTGATGAACACTTTCACAACTGCCTTTGACAGTGAATTTGCAGCAGCCGCAGAAGTTACTGTTGCTAGAGTCGCCTGGTCGGAATGCGTAGAAGCACTAGCTCTTGTTGATGTATTAGCACGACATACTTTAGCAAAGTGACCTTTCTTATGGCATTGATGGCACATTGCTTCACGAGCCGGACACTTTGGACGTGGATGTCTTGAAAAACCACAAAAGAAACACTTTGTGCCTGCAGCTGCTGTCACTGAAGCAGGTTCCACGGTAACTTCATTACAAGAGTCTTGGTCGGGAGTTGCAGCACTTACCACTCGAGAAGGCTGGGTAGTACTGTACACTTCAGAATTCTTCTGGGCTGAATCAAATGCTCTTGTCTGGTCAAGGGTAGTGGCTAAGTCCAGAGTTTTATTCTCCAATAAACGCTGCCTTATTATTGGTGATTGCAGGCCACTGATAAAAGCATCCCTGATGGACTCTTCACAATACAGAGAAGCTGTCACCGCTCGGAAGTTACAGTCCTTACCTAATATTTTCAATGCTTGAAAGTATTCCTCTAAGGATTCACCAATCTGCTGGCGGCGAGTTGCAAGACGATATCGTGCAAAGATTTCATTTGTGGGCTTAATATACTGAGACTTGAGGGCATTGATAGCATCTTCATAGGTATTACACTCAGAAATAACCTCATAGATTTTAGGTGACACAAAGTTGATGAGCAGGCTTAGTTTATCTAGATCTTCCTGAGGAAAGGCTCTCAAGAAGTTTTCGAAAGTCTTAAACCAGTGCTTCCATTCCTGAGCAGCCGTTGATACACTGGGGTCAGAATCTAGCCTCTCAGGTTTCAGTAAACGCTCCATGTTGCGGTGTAGTCTTGCTCAGAATCGCCACCAGGTAGCCCAGGATATTTGTGTTCAATAAATTGTTGTGATAAAAACACAGGCCTTATTCCTAGGCTTTATTGAACACAAAATCCATGTTACATGTCTGCAACAGAAGAAAATACATCTAATGACTGCTGCTGCAGGACAGGTGATGTAAGGTGCATATGTCCTCAGAAAAGCTATAGCTACTGGCGACATATTTAAGCTTACCATGTAATCTGCATCACGAATGTATCTGTGTAAGAGAGAGACCACACGCCATGCTGGGCCATCGCCGTACTGTTTGTTGTTATTGTAAGGGGCCCCTGAGGTGGTGCAGTATTGTGTCCTGCTGCGGCTCTCCACAAGAGCGGTATCACTACACAGGTTCTGTCCTAACTTTGCTCAAGTCGCTGCTCCTCTCACTGAGCTCACTAGCAGCAAAGTCCAGTTCATCTGGACTCAAGATTGTTCAGACTCATTTACTAGGTTGAAGCGCTTGCTTTCCTCTGCTCCAGTTCTGCAAAGTCGTAACTTCAACCTACCCTTCTGTCTGCATATAGATGCGAGTGGTTATGCAGTGGGTGCGGTATTGATGCAAAAGTCCACATCCACTGACATACTGCATCCTATATGCTATTATTCCTCTAAACTCAAACGACATCAGAAAAACTATACCACTATTGAAAAAGAGGCTCTAGCTCTCGTGGTGTCGTTAGAACATTTTGATGTATATTTGGGTACTTCTCCTTTTAAGATAAATGTATTTTCTGACCACAATCCTCTCACCTATATTAACACCATGAAGAGTAAAAATGCTAGGATAATGAGGTGGGCTCTCAGGATCCAACCTTACTCCATAAGTATTAAACATATTAGTGGTCAATGTAATGTAATTGCTGACGCTCTGTCTCGTCCTTAATTATCATTACAGCATTTAAATTAACGTAAAATTTTGTGCCCAATATACTACTTTGTTACTTGCTATTTTAATTTAATTAAGTAACGTAAAATCAATACTGCCCATGTAAATTTATGTAATCATGTCTAATTATAATTTCTTTCCATGTATCCACAGTAGTGTGTTTTATGTGTGTGGTGTGAAGGAGAATTGGAGAGAAGCTGAGTGCTGTGAGTGTAGTGTTTGGTGGGCGATGTTTGTTGCCGAGCAGACTGCTCTGCAGCGACCCCCCACCCCCCCACTTCTCTACACTCCTTATTCTCTCAAGCTTCCTCATGCTGTCCAGTACCTTGCTGCTTCACTTTCCACTACCACTGTATTAGAGTGGAATGTCGTCTCCTATCGCACAAGACTGCTGTTGTGTAGTCGTCACTACTATGACCACCACTGTTTCAGCCTCAGATGTCTTATGCTATGTCACCTCTACACCTGTGTATGGACATAACCGTGATTATGCTGATATACGAAGTTGTATACTGCCTAGTACGAGGGGCATATCTTAGTGAAATGACACTGGAGAAAAATAATTTAAGTGTTAACTTCTGAGTGACTCTGAGATGTTGATACTTTGAGATATGAAAAACATTATTACTTCTCCTAGTGCGACCGTTTGTCGTGATGGGGGGTATTGCGCCCCCAGAATTGGGCCTCCATTCATATATCCGTTTATATTTGATTGATGTATATTTTCCATTTTCTATAATTTTATATTGCTGATATTCTCGATAATAGCTAAATCGTTAATATCTTACTTTATATTATTATTGGACTATTATTTGACATTATTTGACTTAGCTATATTTATTAGGTAGGATGTAACATTTTATATTGTGCTAGAGTGTGTCGTAGCTGCCTTGGAGTTGGCAAACTACTGTTATACTGATGGCGTCTAGTTGCTGGGAGGAGTCAGTCGCTGAACACACCTGAGCTGGGTGGTTGCTTCTCCTCCCTCTCTGGCCTGCTGACCATCGTCGAGTCAACACCTCGCTCCTATTTCTACTTGTTTTCTCGACATTTAGACTCTGTTGGGTAGAGTATGTATTCGGTGGTGAGACGAAACATACTTCTCAGGACTCTGTGTAACTCTGTTCACAGAGGATAGACTAGACAGTGATTTTCGACGTTTTTCTGGGTTGTGTGTCACATTGACACTGAGACAACTCAGGTCTCTAGCTACAGCTCCTGACCTAATTCGATAAGGCATCTGTGCACCATCACAGTTTGGGATTGTTTATGCTGAACCTAGCTTCAGTAGAAAGGGAGTTTTGTGAATGTTTTGGAGGATCTATTGACGGTCCCCAGTTAGGGTCGATTTTCTATCTCCTGGTTCCTGACGCTGTGTTGCTGTTGCCTGTTATATTGCTGTTATGCGAATTGGTCATTTTACTGGTCAATCAAGCTGTTCTGATTGTCAGTTTGTTAGAGAAGCTAGCTTAAGAGAAGATCTGTCGGACACTGGTTGAGTCGAGTCTTAGAGTTACCTGGTGCTCACTCATACACACGTATATTCTTATTTGCATATATCTATATTATTGTACTTACTGACATTGTACCTGATGGTACTTCAGAGTCATTTGGATATATGTGCCCTCAGCACAGCATTATTGTATATGAGAGCAGTGTAGGAGCTAACCTCCTAATTAATCTCCTAATTCATAACTTAATGAACATCCTTATCATATGTATATATATTTACTTTGAAACCCTAGACTCTAACTTGTTTAATAAACATATTAAATTTTATGCTTTGGTTAGTACCCTACCAGTTGTAATCCTCTTGAAGCTTATTGAATATGCTGGATAACTGGACCAGGATACTGACTTTGTTGCAAAAGCCCAGTAACAGGCTGGATGCTAGAAGGGCTATCCTTTCTAGTGTTCGCTGGAGATGTCTATTGCTAATAGATATCGTGTCATTTTGTTACAATTAACAAATTATCAAAACAATAATGGCATATCAAAAATAATTCCCTTATAAACTCAAGATTTTACATAACTAAAACAACTGAATTACAGTAAACAAACAGTATAACACAATTATAATACACAAAAGAAGGAATGAACATATATGTATGCACACAATAAACATGAAACATATGCTAGTATGAATTAAGACAGGAAAATAAAATAGTGGTACAAGGTAGCAAAAACACGGGTTGTCATGTAGGAGGGTAAGGAAATAAGGGATAATTGGGGAATATGGAAGTAAAGGGAGGGAATGAGTAGGCAGGAGAGGTGAGTCGTGTGAGGAGCGGAGGTAATGTGAGGTCACTGGTGACTACACCATCACCTCTAATTACCACCTAACACTACTCACCCTCTCAGTACTTGAAATATAAATAATAAAATAAAGTATAAGAATAAAGAATAATAAGAATATATCGGGGACAGTGAATATTACTATTCCACTCAAACACAGTTTATTTAAGTCCTTGTACAATAATATATTTGGGAACAGGAGAATACTATTGGGTTTAGATAAATGGGGATTGTACATATAAGCAGGGAGACAGGGAATACAATCAACTGACGAAACAGAATATAACTTACAATATGGTTCAGAGGACAGTTCACCACAGGAACTCAGTCACACTTCTAGCCACAGGTCCCAAGACCTGCTACAGTCTCCTCCAGAGACTCTCCAGCAGCTCTGCACACCGGCAGCCGCTCTGCTAAAATGTCGTGCCCAGAGCTCTGCACACAGGCCAGAGCTCTGCCCGAATGTCCCTCTCTAGTTGTTTCCTCGGCCTTATATGGTCCTCCAAGCATCCCGCCAATGAGGAGTGCACCACGTGCTTTGACCTGACGCCGAAACCTGACGCTAGTCCAAAAGATGAAGACCTGAGCCTTAATCCGAGAGGCGTGTCTGACAGCTATTTACCAAGGTAAGGTGTGGCTGCTTAGGTAGACCTCACAAGCACACTGACTACATCACAAGGTAAGCTAGGTTAAGTCAAGTTACATGTGACAGATAAATTACAGGAAATAAACATAGTTAAACATAAGTAATAGATATTTAATAAAAGTGTATTAGCATAAAAGATAGGTTAGGAAAGTTATAGGTTAGAAATAAGAAGTACAGTGGTAGATCACATGGGGCAAAAATAAGTCATTACACCTTAAATTATCATTATTCTTACAATTTACTCTAATCATACAATATACAAGTATCATTAAGCTATCATAATAATCATAATAGCCCTTTCTTAGAGTGATACAAGATATGCCGGCTGGAGGCTTGTTCCTCCCTTCAGTGGCTATAGCACAAAAAGAATACATTTTATCAATTCTTGAGCTTCTCTACTTATCTCCCTCAACACAGATTATGAACTCACTTGTTAGCAGCAGTATAATCAATATGAGAGGTTGAAAAAAAGCTTCTTAAGCTGACAAAGGTGTGAAAGTGGTTACCTGGAGTTTACCTGGAGAGAATTCCAGGGTCAACGCCCCCGCGGCCCGGTCTGTGACCAGGCCTCATGTTGGACGAGAGCCTGATCAACCAGGCTGTTACTGCTGGCCGCACCCAGTCCAACGTACGAACCACAGCCTGGCTGGTCAGGTACCGACTTTAAGTGCCTGTCTAGTGCCTGCTTGAAGACAGCCAGGGGTTTGTTGGTAATCCCCCTGATGTATGCTGGGAGGCAGTTGAACAATCTTGGGCCCCTGACACTTATTGTGTTGTCCCTCAACGTGCTAGTGGCACCCCTGCTTTTCATTGGGGGGATGTTACATCGCCTGCCGAGTCTTTTGCTTTCGTAGGGAGTGATTTTTGTGTGCAAGTTTGGTACTAATCCCTCGAGAATTTTCCACGTGTATATAACAATGTATCTCTCCCGCCTGCGTTCCAGGGAGTACAGGTTTAGAAACTTCAGGCGTTTCCAGTAATTGAGGTGGTTTATCGCAGTTATGCGTGCCGTGAAGGTTCTCTGCACATTTTCAAGGTCAGCAATTTCACCCGCCTTGAAAGGTGCAGTTAGTGTGCAGCAATATTCCAGCCTAGATAGAACAAGCGATCTGTAAAGTGTCAACATGGGCTTGGCATCCCTGGTTTTGAAGGTTCTCATTATCCATCCTGTCATTTTTCTAGCAGATGCGATTGCTACGGTGTTATGGTCCTTGAAGGTGAGATCCTCTGACATGATCACTCCCAGGTCTTTGACATTAGTTTTTCGCTCTATTGTGTGGTTTGAATTAGTTTTGTACTCCGATGAGATTTTAATTTCCTCACGTTTTCTGCATCCCATTTAAAGATTTGGTTTATGTCTGCTTGGAGTCTTGCAGTGTCTTCAACGGTGGACACTGTCATACAGATTCGGGTGTCATCTGCAAAGGAAGACACGGCACTGTGGCTTATATCCTGTCTATATCCGATATGAGGATGAGGAACAGGATGGGAGCGAGTATTGTGCCTTGTGGAACAGAGCTTTTCACATTAGCTGCCTCAGACTTTACTCTGTTGACTACTACTCTTTGTGTTCTACTTGTTAGGAAATTATAGATTAATCTACCAACTTTTCCTGTTATTCCTTTATCACGCATTTTGTGTGCTATCACACCATGGTCACACTTGTCAAAGGCTTTTGCAAAGTCTGTGTATATAACATCTGCATTCTGTTTGTCCTCTAGAGCATCCAGGACCTTGTCATAGTGGTCCAGTAGTTGGGACAGACAGGAGCGACCTGCTCTAAACCCATGCTGCCCTGGGTTGTGTAATTGATAGTTATCTAGATGAGTGGCGATCTTGCTTCTTAGAACCCTTTCAAAGATTTTTATGATATGGGACGTTAGCGCTATTGGTCTGTAGTTCTTTGAAATTGCTTTACTGCCCCCTTTGTGGAGTGGGGCTATGTCTGTTGTTTTTAGTAACTGCGGGACGACCCCAGTGTCCATGCTCCCTCTCCATAGGATGTTAAAAGCACGTGATAGGGGCTTCTTGCAGTTCTCTATGAACACTGAGTTCCATGAGTCGGGGCCTGGAGCGGAGTGCATGGGCATGTCATTTATCGCCTTTTCAAAGTCATGTGGCATCAGGGTAATGTCAGATAGGCTTGCGTCTACCAGATTCTGTGGCACTCTCATAAAATATTCATTTAGGTCTTCAACTTTTAGTCTGGTTAGCGGCTCACTAAAAACTGAGTCATACTGGGACTTTAGTAACTCACTCATTTCCTTGCTGTCATCTGTGTAGGACCCATCTCGTTTTAGTAGGGGCCCAATACTGGATGTTGTTCTCGACTTTGTTTTGGCATAAGAAAAGAAATACTTTGGGTTTCTTTCAATTTCATTTATGGCTTTTAGTTCTTCCCGTGTTTCTTGATTCCTGTAAGATTCCTTTAGTTTTAATTCGATGTGTGCTATTTCTCTGACCAGTGCCTCCCTACGTATTTCAGATATATTGGCCTCTTGTAGCCACTCTGTTATTCTTTGCCTTCGCCTGTATAGGGAGCGCCTCTCTCTTTCTAGTTTACATCTCCTCCTTTTCCTTAAGGGAATTTGCCTTGAGCAAATAGGGGCAAGAAGCCCCTATCACATGCTTTTAACATCCTATGGAGAGGGAGCATGGACACTGGGATCGTCCCGCAGCTACTAAAAACAACAGACATAGCCCCGCTCCACAAAGGCGGCAGTAAAGCAATAGCAAAGAACTACAGACCAATTGCGCTAACGTCCCATATCATAAAAATCTTTGAAAGGGTTCTAAGAAGCAAGATCGCAACCCATCTTGATACCCATCAATTACACAACCCAGGACAGCATGGGTTTAGAGCAGGCCGCTCCTGTCTGTCCCAACTACTGGACCACTACGACAAGGTCCTGGATGCTCTAGAAGATAAACAGAATGCAGATGTTATATACACAGATTTTGCAATAGCCTTTGACAAGTGTGACCATGGTGTAATAGCACACAAAATGCGTGATAAAGGAATAACAGGAAAAGTTGGTAGATGGATCTATAATTTCCTAACATGTAATAATTTCTTAACACAGTACTTGCTCCCATCCTATTCCTCATCCTCATATCAGATATCGACAGGGATGGTTGGGGCTAGGAATAGTGTGTTCGGATAGGTGCCAGTGAGATAGTCGTTAGGTGGAGTATTTGAACTTGGGATTTTGCTTGCCAGCTTTTTACCTATTGTGGAGAAGAAATCATTGAGTTTGTTTGCTGTTTCAATAGGTGGGAGTAGGGGTTCATCTGGTTTTGTTAGCTTGATGACAACACTTTTCCACCAGTGCCATGAGCTGCCACTTTATTAAGTCTCTGGTACGTTACTTTATCAAAAGCCTTACTAAAATCCATATAAATGATATCAAATTCTTTATCGTGATCAACAGCCTCAAAAGCTTTACTGAAGAAAGTTAGTAAATTAGTTAGGCAGGAACGGCCCCTCGTGTTTAGAGAACTTCTTCGTTGCTCCAGTCCACAGATGATAGGTGTTCTCTAAGCTCAATGTAATCTGCTAAGCGGTAATCTGGGACCGTTACTGAGTTATCGCTAATATCATACATCCATTCAATGCTAAAGGTATTTGATCTGTGGTCGCTGGTGCCAAGTTCCTCTGCAATTTCTAAATTATTAACAAGGGTTCCCTTGTTTGCCAGAACCAAGTCAAGCAGGTTATTTCCCCTTTTAGGTTTTGTAACAAACTGCTTTATAAAACAATCGTGAACGACCTCTAAAAATTAGTTAGGCTCTAAATTCCCAATCAAGGAATTCCAATCAATCCGAGTAAAGTCCCCTAGAATAAGTTACCATGCCTTGTGGCCTTAATAATTTACTCTCAGAGTAGTCTCCCTTGGTCCCTATCCAAGTTTGGGCGACGGTATATCATGCCTAAAATTAATTTTTCATTCCCCTCTAAAAATTCTACCTAGAAAGACTCTCCCAGACACACACTGCCACCCCACCTCTGTTTCCAATGCTTCTCTCTACGTGCAATAATATAAAACCTGGAATGTGACATTCAGCATATCCCAATTTTTCATATTAAACCACATCTCAGTTATGGCAAATACGTCAATGTTACCAACACTTGCAACTAATCTCAACTTGTCCATCTTATTTCTAGCATTACGATTATTTGTATAATAAAAGTTTCGAGACCCTCCCTTCTCTTTTTCCATCCTGCTCACTTTGGTTCTTTCATTATTCCTATTACTGTTCTTGTCACCTAGTGCCACTGGCTTTCCAATATCCACCAATAACTCTACCTCATACTGCCTATAATTGGTTTCTCCAAATCTCACAGCATCACTACATTGATACATTATTACTTTCCGACAAAACCCACACCACTAACTAATTCTAGTTTAATGTCTTAACAGCTCCCTCCACTGCTTTGGCCAGGGACACCACCTCAAACCTAGATAAATGAACCCCATCCCAGGCATACATGTCATTTCTGCCATACAAGTTGTCTATGAATGTTACTGCATTTTCCTAACATTATTGGTCCAGCCAGCATGTGACACCAATTGCCACATATCACAGGTCTCCCTCCCTTCTTATTAATTATGACTATCGCTGACCTATACCTGCTAGTCAGGTCCTCACTGAGACAAATAACAGGATTGCTCCCATTACCTCTCATAATGTCGTGTAGACGGCTAACAATATCCTTCATCCCAGCCCATGTAAAATACACCCTCTGCTTCCTCTTTATATCTCTAAGACAAAACGCTCCCTCCATAAACAACCTGACTGTCCCAACTAAAACAATGTTCTTACCTTGACTGGTGGTGTTCAGAGACAGTCTTTGCTGGGATGTCTTCAAAGGCTGGCTTCACTGTGTCGTTAACAATGGTCCTTGTTGGAACTGTCTTCACTGGAAGGTCTTGGATGGTCGATTCACATTCATCTGCTAACAAAGAAACTGTGTTGCTGGTTTTAACATCAGTCTCCTGGAATTTCTTTGGTTTCACCTCCGTCCTTTCAGTCACAACTATCCTCCATTCGTTGGTCCGATCATCAACGACGTTGTTCTGTGGATAATGCTGGCACATATCCTTCAGTTGTTGATATTCTCATTTTGCGGTTCTCTGCAATAACTAAATAACTCATAGAAAACCATCATACAATCTCATAAGAACGTCTTACGAGCAGGTCACGTCCGAGCAAGGTACACGTCACCATGGCAGGTCACCACACTGAGCAAGGTAACCACACTGACAAGGTACACGTACACTGGCAAGGTACACGTCATACTGAGCAAGGTACCGTCACCACTGAGCAAGGTACACGTCACCACGAGCAAGGTAACGTCATCACTGAGCAAATACACTGTTGCTGGAGGTTTCGTAGATTGGAACAGACGAGTTTGGGATGGTAACTGGTATATTAGACAGGTGGAATTTCAGAGATGTTGGCCTGGGTGTCTGTCCCACTGGTCTGGGTGCTAACTGGGTACTGCCCGAGCAGGGTCATAGCGTCAAAGTTGACCTGACATGGGTGACCTTGACATTGGCTAACGGTTGCATCGGTTGGTCACGTGAGCAAAACGGTTATACCCTATGAACCACTGAGCTTAAGTGACAACACTCATCACTGAGCAGTAACGTACCACTGAGCAAGGTACGTCACCACTGAGCAAGGCACACGTCACACTGAGCAAGATACACGTCACCACTGAGCAGGTACACGTCACCACTAAGCAAGACACGTCACCACTGAGCAAGGTGCGTCACCACTGGAGAGGTAAACGTCATCGGCAAGGTACACGCACCACTAAGGTACACGTCACCGAGCAAGGCATCACTACTGAGGGTACACGTCACCACTGAGCAAGGTAACGTACCACTGAGCAAGGTACACTACGGCCATCCTGAGCAGGTACACGTCACCACTGAGCAAGGTACATGTCATCACTGAGCAAGGTACACATCACCACTGAGCAAGATAACGTCATCACTGAGCAAGTGACGTCATCACTGAGGAAGGAACGTCACCACTGAGCAAGGTACATGTCACCACTGAGCAAGGTACACGTCACCACTGAGCAAGGTGCACGTCACCACTGAGCAAGAGTTACTACGTCCGTCAAAATTGAGCAAGTACCGTGATGACTGTAGAAAGGTACACGTCCCACACTGAGGGGCAAGGTACATCGTACCACTAGCGGGTACCGTACCACAGCAAAGGGACACAGTCATCACTACAAGGTAAAGATCACCACGAGCAAGGTAACGTCACATGAGCAAGGTAACGTCACACTGAGCAAGGTACACGTCCCACTGGCAAGGTACACAGTCACCACTGAGCAAGGTACGTCACCACTGGCAAGGTACAGTCATCCTGTGCAAGGTCTTCACCACTGAAGGTACACGCCCCACTGCAAGACACGTCATCACTGAGCAAGTACACGTCACCACTGAGCAAGTACACGCCACCACTGAGCAAGGTCACTCACACTGAGCAAGGTGCACTCACTGAGCAAGGTACACGTACACTAAGGTACACGTCACCACGGCAAGGTACACGTCATCACTGAGCAAGGTACACGTCACCACTGGCAAGGTACACGTCACCACTGAGCAAGGTACACGTCCCACTGAGCAAATTCATCACTGAGCAAGGTACACGTCACCACTGAGCAAGGTACACGTCACACTGAGCAAGGCGTCATCACTGAGCAAGACACGCCCCACTGACAAGGTCACGTCACTGAGCAAGGTAGTACTGCAGGTACGATCACCACTGAGCAAGGTACACGTCATCACTGAGCAAGATACACTGTTGCTTGGAGGTTCTTTCGTAGATTGGGTAATGAACAGACGAGTTTGGGATGGTAACTTGGTATATTAGACAGGGTGGAATTCTCAGAGATGTAGGCCTGGGTGTCTGTCCTGCACTGAGTCTGGGTGCTAACTGAGGTACTGCCCCGAGCAGGGCTCATAGCGTTCAAAGTATTGACCTTTGACATGGGTGACCTTTGACATTGGGCTAACGGTTGCATCGGTTGGTCACGTGAGCAGAAACGGTTATACCCTATGAACTCTCACTGAGCTTAGAGTGACAACACGTCATCACTGAGCAAGGTACACGTCACCACTGAGCAAGGTACACGTCACCACTGAGCAAGGCACACGTCACTACTGAGCAAGATACACGTCACCACTGAGCAAGGTACACGTCACCACTAAGCAAGATACACGTCACCACTGAGCAAGGTGCACGTCACCACTGAGAGAGGTAAACGTCATCACTGAGCAAGGTACACGTCACCACTAAGGTACACGTCACCACTGAGCAAGGTACACATCACTACTGAGCAAGGTACACGTCACCACTGAGCAAGGTACACGTCACCACTGAGCAAGGTACACGTCATCACTGAGCAGGGTACACATCACCACTGAGCAAGGTACACGTCACCACTGAGCAAGGTACATGTCATCACTGAGCAAGGTACACATCACCACTGAGCAAGATACACGTTTACTGGGGCAAGTGACACGTCATCACTGAGGAAGGTACACGTCACCACTGAGCAAGGTACATGTCACCACTGAGCAAGGTACACGTCACCACTGAGCAAGGTGCACGTCACCACTGAGCAAGGTACACGTCATCACTGAGCTGTCGCGTGGGTCTTGGGAGAATATATGGGGTCAAAGATCTCCTTGTTGGATGGTACGGTATATTTAGTAAGTGAAGGATCAGCCACCCGTCTGTCTGCCTGTAGGTCAACTTAGTGAGGGTCCTATGAGGCTGTGCACATGCGCTGAGCCTCTGACGTCCCGGTACCGTGACGTCACAGCAAAGGACCACTGTATAAAGGAGATACACTACACAAGTGTATATATGATACTGACCGACAGAGCAAGGTACACGTCACAATTGAGCAAGGTACACGTCACTACTGTGCAAGGTACACGTCTCCACTGTGCAAGGTACACATCACCACTGAGCAAGGTACATGTCACCACTGTGCAAGGTACACGTCATCACTGTGCAAGGTACATATCACCACTGAGCAAGGTACACGTCACCACTCAGCAAGGCACACGTCACCACTGAGCAAGATACACGTCACCACTGAGCAAGATACACGTCACCACTGAGCAAGGTGCACGTCACCACTAAGCAAGGTACACGTCATCACTGAGCAAGGTACACGTCACCACTAAGGTACACGTCACCACTGAGCAAGGTACACGTCATCACTGAGCAAGGTACACGTCACCACTGTGCAAGGTACACGTCACCACTGTGCAAGGTACACGTCACCACTGAGCAAGGTACACTTCATCACTGAGCAAGGTACACATCACCACTGAGCAAGGTACACATCATCACTGAGCAAGAGACACGTCATCACTGAGCAAGGTACACGTCACCACTGAGCAAGGTACCGTCACCATGGGCAAGGTACACGTCACCATGACAAGGTGCCCACCCCTGAGCAAGGTCCCTCATCCCTGAGCTGTCGCGTGGGTTTGGGGAAAATATATGGGGTCAAAAATCTCCTTGTTGGATGGTTACGGTATATTTTCAGTAAGTGAAGGAGGTCCAACCCGCGTCTCGCCTGTAGGTCAACTTAGTGAGGGGGGG
>WNWK01022598.1:0-32265 GCA_009830355.1 Cherax destructor
AGTGTGTTGTGATCCATGGTCCAGTAAGTGTGTTGTGATCCTTGGTCCAGTAAGTGTGTTGTAATCCTTGGTCCAGTAAGTGTGTTGTGATCCTTGGTCCAGTAAGTGTGTTGTGATCCATGGTCCAGTAAGTGTGTTGTGATCCATGGTCCAGTAAGTGTGTTGTGATCCTTGGTCCAGTAAGTGTGTTGTGATCCATGGTCCAGTAAGTGTGTTGTGATCCTTGGTCCAGTAAGTGTGTTGTGATCCATGGTCCAGTAAGTGTATTGTGATCCTTGGTCCAGTAAGTGTGTTGTGATCCCTGGTCCAGTAAGTGTGTTGTGATCCTTGGTCCAGTAAGTGTGTTGTGATCCTTGGTCCAGTAAGTGTGTTGTGATCCATGGTCCAGTAAGTGTGTTGTGATCCTTGGTCCAGTAAGTGTGTTGTGATCCTTGGTCCAGTAAGTGTTGTGATCCTTGGTCCAGTAAGTGTGTTGTGATCCTTGGTCCAGTAAGTGTGTTGTGATACTTGGTCCAGTAAGTGTGTTGTGATCCTTGGTCCAGTAAGTGTTGTGATCCTTGGTCAAGTAAGTGTGTTGTGATCCTTGGTCCAGTAAGTGTGTTGTGATCCTTTGTCCAGTAAGTGTGTTGTGATCCATGGTCCAGTAAGTGTGTTGTGATCCTTTGTCCAGTAAGTGTGTTGTGATCCTTGGTCCAGTAAGTGTGTTTTGATCCTTGGTCCAGTAAGTGTGTTGTGATCCTTGGTCCAGTAAGTGTGTTGTGATCCTTGGTCCAGTAAGTGTTGTGATCTTTGGTCAAGTAAGTGTGTTGTGATCCATGGTCCAGTAAGTGTGTTGTGATCCTTGGTCCAGTAAGTGTGTTGTGATCCATGGTCCAGTAAGTGTGTTGTGATCCATGGTCCAGTAAGTGTGTTGTGATCCTTGGTCCAGTAAGTGTGTTGTGATCCTTGGTCCAGTAAGTGTGTTGTGATCCTTGGTCCAGTAAGTGTGTTGTGATCCATGGTCCAGTAATGAAGTTACATCACTTTGATTTAGGCCTTGTATCCAGAATTTCAACATTGACCACTGGTAAGGCTACTTCAGCTATGTCATCATTATTAACATTAACTGCATTTTTTACATTAGTAACTTGTTTCATTATCATTATTATCATGATTATCATTATTATTATCATTATTATCATTATACAAACCCTAAGACATTACAACATGATGCCTTTGTGGTATTGATAACAATTATTCAGTTTGGCAGAACAATCCTTTACATTATGACTGCCTAAACATCTGACACATCCTTTACATTATGACTGCCTAAACATCTGACACGTCCTTTACATTATGACTGTCTAAACATCTGACACATCCTTTACATTATGACTGCCTAAAGATCTGACAATCCTTTACATTATGACTGCCTAAATATCTGACAATCCTTTACATTATGACTGCCTAAATATCTGACACATCCTTTACATTATGACTGCCTAAACATCCGACACATCCTTTACATTATGACTGCCTAAACATCCGACACATCCTTTACATTATGACTGCCTAAACATCTGACACATCCTTTACATTATGAATGCCTAAACATCTGACACATCCTTTACATTATGACTGCCTAAACATCTGACACATCTGTCAAGTTCTTCCAATTTTTCCACCTTAACATCCCATCAATCATAAACATTACAATTCTTGGAGGCTTCCTCCTTAACATCCCATCAATCATAAACATTACAATTCTTTTAGGCTTCCACCTTAACATCCCATCAATCATAAACATTACAATTCTTGGAGGCTTCCACCTTAACATCCCATCAATCATAAACATTACAATTCTTAGAGGCTTCCACCTTAACATCCCATCAATCATAAACATTACAATTCTTGGAGGCTTCCACCTTAACATCCCATCAATCATAAACATTACAATTCTTGGAGGCTTCCACCTTAACATCCCATCAATCATAAACATTACAATTCTTGGAGGCTTCCACCTTAACATCCCATCAATCATAAACATTACAATTCTTGGAGGCTTCCACCTTAACATCCCATCAATCATAAACATTACAATTCTTAGAGGCTTCCACCTTAACATCCCATCAGTCATAAACATTTCAATTCTTGGAGGCTTCCACCTTAACATCCCATCAATCATAAAGATTACAATTCTTGGAGGCTTCCACTTTAACATCCCTTCAATTATAAACATTACAATTCTTGGAGGCTTCCACCTTAACATCCCATCAATCATAAACATTACAATTCTTGGAGGCTTCAACCTTAACATCCCATCAGTCATAAACATTACAATTCTTGGAGGCTTCCACCTTAACATCCCATCAATCATAAACATTACAATTCTTGGAGGCTTCCACCTTAACATCCCATCAATCATAAACATTACAATTCTTGAAGAAATGAATACCCTTGCAAGAAAGACAATCCCTGTTTTGCTGGACATGGCCATTATTAACTAGGCCTCTCTAATTAAGGTACTTATTCCTCTTAATTTGATGTGGAGAATCATTATTGTTGGTTCCTGCCACTTGACATGTGCCTATGCAGCCTTTTTTTATGGATGAATTATGATGATTATTAAGATTAGGATATTTTTTTCCATTTGTGAGACCTGACAGATACATCACAGTCATCAAGTGTTACAATCTTAGAATTATTTGGTTGGCTTCTCTGTAACTGAACAATTAATTCTTGTAGACCTAGTATTATTTCCTCCAGAGTAAAATAACCTTTGTGTTGTTTATTAGACAACCATTCAATAGTTCTGCAGTTCAATTTATTCTGTAAGACAGCACTTAATATCCAGTCGGATTCACACAAATTTAACCAATTATTCAAGGACTTAAGAGTGCTCTCTAATTTGATACTAAATTGTTGCAAATTATGGTAATTGTGTTCTGGAGTTCTTAAATTAATCACAATATTTACTAGGTCTAACCTACTTTGCTCCCTATTACCATAGTTCACCTCTATATTTTGGAATCCTTGAATCCGGGTATAAGCATCGCTTCTGACCTACCCTTTGAGATTAAATAATTTTGTGACATCTGCTTGGTCATTCCTCACATGTGCAGCAGCCTTAAATACTGACCAGAATTCCTCCCAGTTGTCTCCTGGATTAACTGTTGGTAGACTTAACTCTATGAGTTTGGGCAAAGATCTGACATTTACATTTCTAGATTGATCAACTAAAGAATTTATACATTTTAATTTATTTAATACCTGACTTTTACATGATAGTATTTTCTCTTCCGGTTCTTAATACTGATTGACTAATAATTCACTTTCATTATCATCTGCACAATTCACCAGCATATCTCCTTTATATTCAGTGTAATACAATTTATATGACATATACCTATTCTCTAATGATTCCAAATATAATTCTAAATTAACCTTATACACAGTTTCTTCTGCCACCAATTCCAGGCATTTCTTATAAGCTCTGGTCACATGACCTTTTTTTTTAATTTAATGAGGCCTTCATAGCCTTAATTCCCATGGATATATCATCTACATTAATTACATTACTCTCGTCCATGCATGTCAGGAGAATTGATAGGTAACAGTGTAGTAAAGAAAGCGAATGCCAGACTGAAGTTCCTCTACAGACAAGCACAGTGTCTACCTACTGAGGCTCGCAGGACCCTATGTCTAGCACTTATACAATGTCATATTGACTACGCTTGCTCTTCATGGTACTCTGCCTTGACAAAAAACTGAAAGATAAACTGCAAATCACCCAGAACAAAATGGTAAGATTCATCCTGGACCTGGGACCAAGAGAACATGTAGGCCAGGATGAATTACAACAATTGGATATGCTGAATATTGAAGACAAAGTAAAACAACTTAAGTTAAATCAAGTTTATAAAATTGCTCACAAACAGTGTCCAGAATATCTTGCTGCCAATTTTGTCAAGGCTGGGAACCAAAGCAGTCATAGTACTAGGGGGAGAGAGCACAACTTTGTAGTTCCCACAGTCAGTGGCCAGGCTTCAAACACCTTTTATTGTACAGCAATAAAGGAATGGAACAGACTGCCTGCACATGTCAAAGCCAGTCATAGCATGAGCCAGTTCAAGAAGACATCCAAAAGGTACCTAATGAATGTAGCGACAGGAAGGGAGGAGAATGATTTTTTTTTTTTAGCTAACACACGTGTAAATGTAAATAACTAATTTTACCTTATTCATATTATATATCCTATATAGCATAATAACATATATCTCAAACAGTGTATAATATTAAGGTATTAAAAGGACCCCAATGGAAATGAGTCACTCTGTCTGACTTTTTTTGGTTATCCTAGGTGCTCTTTACATATGCTGCTATACTCACCTAATTGTACTTACCTAATTGTGGTTGCAGGGGTCGAGACTCAGCTCCTGGTTATGTCTCTTCACTGACCGCTACTAGGTCCTCTCTCTCCGTGCTGCATGAGCTTTATCATACCTCGTCTTAAAGCTATGTATGGTTCCTGCCTCCACTACATCACTTGCCAGACTATTCCACTTCCTGACAACTCTATGACTGAAGAAATACTTCCTAACATCCCTTTGACTCGTCTGAGTCTTCAGCTTCCAATTGTGACCCCTTGTTTCTGTGTCCCCTCTCTGGAACATCCTGTCTCTGTCCACCTTATCTATTCCACGCAGTATTTTGTATGTCGTTATCATGTCTCTTCTAACCCTCCTGTCCTCCAGTGTCGTCAGGCCGATTTCCCCTAACCTTTCTTCGTAGGACATTCCCCTTAGCTCTGGAACTAACCTTGTTGCAAACCTTTGCACTTTCTCTAATTTCTTGACGTGCTTGAACATGTGTGGGTTCCAAACTGGTGCTGCATTCTCCAGTATGGGCCTGACGTATACAGTGTACAGTGTCTTGAACGATTCCTTACTAAGGTATCGGAACACAATTCTCAAGTTTTCCAGGCGCCCATACGCTGCACCAGTTATCCGTTTGATGTGTGCTTCCGGAGACGTGCTCGGTGTTATTCTCACCCCAAGATCTTTCTCCTTGAGTGAGGTTTGCAGTCTTTGGCCACCTAGCCTATACTCTGTCTGCGGTCTTCTTTACCCTTCCCCGATCTTCATGACTTTGCATTTAGCGGAGTTAAACTCGAGAAGCCAGTTGCTGAACCAGGTGTCCAGCCTGTCCAGGTCTCTTTGTAGTCCTGCCTAATTCTCATCTGATTTAATTCTTCTCATTAACTTCACATCATCTGCGAACAGGGACACTTCTGAGTCTATCTTTTCCATCATGTCATTCACATATACCAAAAATAGCACGGATCCTAGGACTGACCCCTGTGGGACCCCGCTCGTCACAGGAGCCCACTGTGATACCTCATCACGTACCATGACTCGTTGTAGCTTCCCTGTCAGGTATTCTCTGATCCATTGCAGTGCCCTTCCTGTTATACGTGCCTGATGCTCTAGCTTCTGCACTAATCTCTTGTGAGGAACTGTATCGAAAGCCTTTTTGCAGTCCAAGAAAATGCAGTCAACCAACCCTTCTCTCTCGTGTCTTACTTCTGTTACCTTGTCATAAAACTCCAGGAGGTTTGTGACACAGGATTTGCCTTCCATGAATCCGTGCTGGTTGTCGTTTATAATCTTGTTCCGTTCCAGGTGCTCTACCAGTCTCCTCCTGATGATCTTCTCCATGACTTTGCACACTATACAAGTCAGTGACACTGGTCTATAGTTTAGTGCCTCATTTCTGTTTCCTTTCTTGAAAATGGGAACTACATTTGCTGTATTCCATACCTCAGGTAGTTGCCCAGTTTCGAGTGATGTGTTGAAGATTGTGGTTAGTGGCACACACAGTATCTCTGCTCCCTCTCTAAGGACCCATGGGGAGATGTTGTCCGGTCCCATCGCCTTTGAGGTATCAAGGTCACTTAGCAGCTTCTTCACCTCCTCCTCAGTTGTGTGTATGTCATCCAACACTTGTTGGTATATTCCTTGTTGATGTCCCCCTCTGTTCTGTCTTCCCAGAGTCCTTCCTGTCTCCACTGTAAATACTTCCTTAAATCTCGTGTTGAGCTTCTCACATACCTCTTGATCATTTCTTGTGAGTTCCCCACCTTCTTTCCTCAGCCTGATCACCTGGTCTTTGACTGTTGTCTTCCTCCTAATGTGGCTATACAACAGTTTTGGGTCAGACTTGACTTTCGATGCTATGTTGTTTTCGTACTGTCGCTGGGCCTCCCTCCTTATCTGTGCATATTCGTTTCTGGTTCTATGACTAATCTCCTTATTTTCCTGGGTCCTTTGTCTTCTGTACTTTTTCCATTCTCTAGCGCACTTATATATGATAATATATATAACTGTGTTTGTGTATACCTGAATAAACTTACTCGTCCAGTGCTTTTTTATGTATTAGACTCAATTAATGAATACTAGTTATACAAATTATACTATGAGACACTTGTATAATTATTACAATATGCACCAAATATCCTAGCCAAATATTTCCTGACTTAGCAAAATAATTATAATTATTATTATTATTATTATTATTATTATTATTATTATTATTATTATTATTATTATTATTATTATTATTATTATTATTATTATTATTATAATAAGAAACAAGATAATTATCATTCCTAGCTCTAACTGGGCTTAGCAAGTTAACAATTATAGCAATTACAATCCTAGCCTCACTGGGCTTAGCAGTTAATTTATATAATTACACAAATCCATTAATATTACAAATGAATAAGAAATACAATTCCAGCTCCACTGGGCATTCAAATTCAATTAATTGTGGCAACTGTAATCCACTACACAAACACCATTAATTAATTATATGTGAACACAACAATCCATTACTTTCAGTTAAATCATTGAATTAAATTAAATTCTCTCTGATTACATATCCAAGTTCGTTAGGACCAAAGGCTTAAAATTAATTTGTGTTGGAAATTACCTGCAGAAAGTTTACAGGGTATTACCTGAATTATTACATGCAAGTAATTTGGGTGAGATATGTGGGACATAAGTCACAGTAGGTCGCTGAACTGTAACTCCATCGATGCCCACTTCTTCACCACTCTCATAAAAAGATAGAGCTGAAACTCAATTAATAATTACAATATTAAAACCAGCTACTCCTGTAAATTAATATTGTGGACTGTATATGATTAAGCTTTCTGGGTACACAAAAGAAGTTTGTATTACCACTTATCATTTAAGTACTGTAGATGGATCACACCACAACACCGGCCTCACACCTAAACCCTACATTGGCCAGCTAGAGATCTAAATGTAAGGACTAATGACACACTTCCCTGTGAGTGATGGTCATATCCCTTATCTTCTGACATCCACACATAATTCCTGAGGTCCCGCAACTTTCCTGTCCTAATTCTTCAGCATGGGACGTTAACAAGGGTTCATATTACAAATTCAGGCGGAAACACCCCAATTTGCTCGGAAGATGCTGAATTGTTACCTGAATTTTCCTTGACAACCAGTGCTCACAAATGGCATACCCCAGCATCACTCCTCCGGCTGTTCCACATCCCCCTCACTCGAAATTTCTCAAAGGGTCCAAATAGCATCATATTTTAATATGTAATTATTATATTTTTCAAATTTATTCATGATAAATTTAGGAAATTTCCAAATTTTCCACAGGTTGCCTATTTAAATTCCTTTCATATTATTATTGATTTTGTTAGAAAACTTGGATAGTAAGAAAGAGCTGCATTCTGTAAATCTTACTGTTTGGTGAGGACATTATTACCCTTCAAGAATGTATTCAATATTTTTGTGAAAGTGTTCAATAATACTCAACAGGTTGTTGGTATTTAAGCAAATAACCCAATTTGTCTTAGATATTAAATTAATTATGAATACAATATTATTTGGATTATCAACCAATGTGAATTTCAAATCATTACCTTTCCTAGCACCGCGCACGGAAAAAAACCTTGAAAAAAATCGGAAAATTAGTTGAGCTTATACAAAAATAGCTTAACAATCTGGCAACATTTTGGTATATGTCTTATGTTTGAACAAAGTTTCTACAACGAATTATACTTATTTTACAAAAAATATTGTAAAGATGCGGCACATAATTATAAGTCTGAACATGAAATGAATTTTCAGAATTTTTCCCATTTTAAATTTGTTTTTAATTTTCTTTCTAAAATATTCAATTTACCATCTAACATCATTACGAAGTGGGAGGAGCTATAGGAGAGAGGGAGGGGCCAGGAGAAGTGGGGGAGCTATAGGAGAGAGGGAGGGGTCAGGAGAAGTGGGAGGAGCTATAGGAGAGAGGGAGGGGTCAGGAGAAGTGGGAGGAGCTATAGGAGAGAGGAAGGGGTCAGGAGAAGTGGGAGGAGCTATAGGAGAGAGGGAGGGGCCAGGAGAAGTGGGAGGAGCTATAGGAGAGAGGGAGGGGGCCAGAAGTGGGAGGAGCTATAGGAGAGAGGGAGGGGCCAGGAGAAGTGGGGGGAGCTATAGGATATAGGGAGGGCCAGGAGAAGTGGGAGGAGCTATAAGAGAGAGGGAGGAGCCAGGAGAAGTGGGAGGAGCTATAGGAGAGAGGGAGGGGGCAGGAGAAGTGGGAGGAGCTATAGGAGAGAGGGAGGGGGCAGGAGAAGTGGGAGGAGCTATAGGAGAGAGGGAGGGGCCAGGAGGAGGGGATGAGCTATATGATATAGGGAGGGCCAGGAGAAGTGGGAGGAGCTATAGGAGAGAGGGAGGGGCCAGCAGAAGTGGGAGAAGTTATAGGAGAGAGGGAGGGGCCAGAAGTGGGAGAAACTATTGGAGAGAGGGAGGGGCCAGAAGAAGTGGGAGAAGCTAAAGGAGAGAGGGATGGGCGAGAAGAAGTGGGAGGAGCTATAAAAGAGAGGGCCAGAAGAAGTGGGAGGAACTATAGGAGAGAGGGAGGGGCCAGGAGAAATGGGATGAGCTATATGAGAGAGGGAGGGGCCGGAAGAAGTGGGAGGAGCTATAGTAGAGAAGGAGGGGCCAGAAGAAGTGGGAGAAGCCATAGGAGAGAGGGAGGGGCCAGAAGAAGTGGGAGAAGCCATAGGAGAGAGGGAGGGGCCAGAAGAAGTGGGAGAAGCCATAGGAGAGAGGGAGGGGCCAGAAGAAGTGGGACGAGCTGTAGGAGAAAGGGAATGACCAGAAGAAGTGGGAGATATTATAGAAGAGGGGGAGGGGCTAGGAGAAGTAGGAGGAGCTATAGGAGAAAGAGAGGGGCCAGACGAAGGGGGTATTCAGCATCTGATGAGTCAGCATAATGGTGGGTTGTCCTCGTTCACCGGACAAAAATATTGTGTAATTTCGCTCTTATTTGAAATAAATTTTATCTATCTATCACATTTATTCCAAATAGATATCGGACATACAATAAATAACCTAGAAGCATAATAAAGTCGCTTAAATTAATAATAAATGACGTAGGGAGAGGCGGCCCCATGGCCTGGTGGTTAAAACTCATGCTTCACACGGTAAATGTCTGGGTTCGATTACCGGCGAGAGTGAAAAAATTGGGCGTGTATCCTTACACCGGTTGTCTATGTTCCCCATCAGTAAAATGGGTACCAGGGTGTTAGTGGACTGGTGTGGGTCGCATCCTGGGACAAAACTGACCTAATTTGCGGGAACTGCTCAGTATAACAAGGGTCTTTCTATATAGTAGTATGTCATTGATGTCAGCAATGGTCTGTATACCTTGTACATGCACTGGTAGTAAATAATATTATAATATTATTATTATAGTAGGTAGGCGGCAGCGGCTCCAGGATCTGACTATAATACATTACCTTGTTGCTCTGGCACTTCTGGTCTATAACACCAGAGACAACAGTGTTTACATCAGGTGAAAGTGGCACTTCTGGTCTACAACACCAGAGACAACAGTGTTTATATAAGGTGAAACCTTACGTCACTCTTATCATATAACACCAGAGACAACGGTGTTTACATCAGGTGAAACCTTACGTCACTCTTATCATATAACACCAGAGACAACAGTGTTTACATCAGGTGAAACCTTACGTCACTCTTATCATATAACACCAGAGACAACAGTGTTTACATCAGGTGAAACCTTACGTCACTCTTATCATATAACACCAGAGACAACAGTGTTTACATCAGGTGAAACCTTACGTCACTCTTATCATATAACACCAGAGACAACAGTGTTTACATCAGGTGAAACCTTACGTCACTCTTATCATATAACACCTGAGACAACAGTGTTTACATCAGGTGAAACCTTACATCACTCTTATCATATAACACCAGAGACAACAGTGTTTACATCAGGTGAAACCTTACGTCACTCTTATCATATAACACCAGAGACAACGGTGTTTACATCAGGTGAAACCTTACGTCACTCTTATCATATAACACCAGAGACAACGGTGTTTACATCAGGTGAAACCTTACGTCACTCTTATCATATAACACCAGAGACAACAGTGTTTACATCAGGTGAAACCTTACGTCACTCTTATCATATAACACCAGAGACAACGGTGTTTACATCAGGTGAAACCTTACGTCACTCTTATCATATAACACCAGAGACAACGGTGTTTACATCAGGTGAAACCTTACGTCACTTTTATCATATAACACCAGAGACAACAGTGTTTACATCAGGTGAAACCTTACGTCACTCTTATCATATAACACCAGAGACAACGGTGTTTACATCAGGTGAAACCTTACGTCACTCTTATCATATAACACCAGAGACAACGGTGTTTACATCAGGTGAAACCTTACGTCACTCTTATCATATAACACCAGAGACAACGGTGTTTACATCAGGTGAAACCTTACGTCACTCTTATCATATAACACCAGAGACAACGGTGTTTACATCAGGTGAAACCTTACGTCACTCTTATCATATAACACCAGAGACAACGGTGTTTACATCAGGTGAAACCTTACGTCACTCTTATCATATAACACCAGAGACAACGGTGTTTACATCAGGTGAAACCTTACGTCACTCTTATCATATAACACCAGAGACAACGGTGTTTACATCAGGTGAAACCTTACGTCACTCTTATCATATAACACCAGAGACAACGGTGTTTACATCAGGTGAAACCTTACGTCACTCTTATCATATAACACCAGAGACAACGGTGTTTACATCAGGTGAAACCTTACGTCACTCTTATCATATAACACCAGAGACAACGGTGTTTACATCAGGTGAAACCTTACGTCACTCTTATCATATAACACCAGAGACAACGGTGTTTACATCAGGTGAAACCTTACGTCACTCTTATCATATAACACCAGAGACAACGGTGTTTACATCAGGTGAAACCTTACGTCACTCTTATCATATAACACCAGAGACAACGGTGTTTACATCAGGTGAAACCTTACGTCACTCTTATCATATAACACCAGAGACAACGGTGTTTACATCAGGTGAAACCTTACGTCACTCTTATCATATAACACCAGAGACAACGGTGTTTACATCAGGTGAAACCTTACGTCACTCTTATCATATAACACCAGAGACAACGGTGTTTACATCAGGTGAAACCTTACGTCACTCTTATCATATAACACCAGAGACAACGGTGTTTACATCAGGTGAAACCTTACGTCACTCTTATCATATAACACCAGAGACAACGGTGTTTACATCAGGTGGAACCTTACGTCACTCTTATCATATAACACCAGAGACAACGGTGTTTACATCAGGTGAAACCTTACGTCACTCTTATCATATAACACCAGAGACAACGGTGTTTACATCAGGTGAAACCTTACGTCACTCTTATCATATAACACCAGAGACAACGGTGTTTACATCAGGTGAAACCTTACGTCACTCTAATCATATAACACCAGAGACAACGGTGTTTACATCAGGTGGAACCTTACGTCACTCTTATCATATAACACCAGAGACAACGGTGTTTACATCAGGTGAAACCTTACGTCACTCTTATCATATAACACCAGAGACAACGGTGTCTTACAAAAACCAAAAAGTGAAACCTTACGTCACTCTTATCATATAACACCAGAGACAACGGTGTTTACATCAGGTGAAACCTTACGTCACTCTTATCATATACACCAGAGACAACGGTGTTTACATCAGGTGAAACCTTACGTCACTCTTATCATATAACACCAGAGACAACGGTGTTTACATCAGGTGAAACCTTACGTCACTCTTATCATATAACACCAGAGACAACAGTGTTTACATCAGGTGAAACCTTACGTCACTCTTATCATATAACACCAGAGACAACGGTGTTTACATCAGGTGAAACCTTACGTCACTCTTATCATATAACACCAGAGACAACAGTGTTTACATCAGGTGAAACCTTACGTCACTCTTATCATATAACACCAGAGACAACAGTGTTTACATCAGGTGAAACCTTACGTCACTCTTATCATATAGAAAAACAAAAAGATACTGCGATTTTTCTAGTTTTTTTTTTACCTAAGTGATCTGCTATGCGCGCGTTTTCCTCGTTTATGTCTGAAGATATTGACTTATTTCGTGTAGTTTCACAGTTAATAATGGATGGATTGAAATGGTTTTCAAAACGAACGTAAAATACTGCATGTTCAATTTTTTTGTGGAACAATTTTTGAATTATCTAAAATATTTTCTGATTTGTGAGTCGATAAAAAGTAAATATTTTGCTAAGTATCAAAAATATGGAGAAAATTGTCCAAGAGAGGGGGAAGAAATCAGCCCTTTCTGCCCTTTCAACCCTTTCAAGGGCCCAGCCCTTAGAAACGGCCACCATTGTTTTGTCAGCAGGGTGAGTCCAAAATAATTTTGTCAGTCCCAGTTAGTGAAAATTAGTTGCAAAACCTCATTTTTAGATCATTTTTTTAATTTGTTTATTAGTCGATCGTAGTGAAACTTGGTCACAGTGTCTTAAATAGAGGCTTCTTAAAGTACACTAAATATAAACGAAACAGAACAATATACAAAAAATAAGAGGATACAAATTCAGTTTTCTGGTATACACTGTAATGCATCTTATTATACACTGTAATACATCTTGTTATACACTGCAATACATCTTGTTATTGTTACGCAGAAATTGGGGTTTCCCTGAGGCCTAATGCCTTGTCTAAGGGCAAAGGGTAAAAGTTACACAAAACCCCTGTAAAACTAGGCCTTCCAGGTCTATCCCCATAAACAAAGCTACGGTGTTACCCGTGTGGTTTAGTGCTCCACTGGGTTAGGGTATCAGAAGGTTCCACACAAAAATTCCTAGGTAAGAAAATATACATTTATTTACTTATATTAAACTATATACAGTCCAAACACGCCTCTTCACAAATCAATTAGCCAAACCCCCTCAAAAACAGTACAGGACGGAGAAGGCGGCCGGGTGGTCACTTAAAAAAAAAAAACAATACACTAAGCGGTCAGCCAAGCCACCACTCCCGTCCTCCCGAACACATCTCCTCCTATTTCTTCAGTTCACACTCGTCCCTTAGGGCCCCGACCATGTCCGAGCCCAGGGTGTGTACTGGTACACCATTAAAAGAGCCTATGGCTTGAGTTAGCTACACAAAAGGGAATACAACATCACAAACTTAGCTGAACACAGGCTCCGTCTCGCCAGCCGCTATCCATGCCGCGCACATGTGTAACCCACGCGACGCCTACCCCCTCACCACAAACATTTGGCAAATAAATCCCTAGCTGGATTTCTCTATTTCACCACTTAAACTTACTTTACAGTATTCCCCAAAAGGACAGCATATTTCTAAAATTATAATTTACATTTATCTAAAGGTTATACATTATTATTACTGTTTTTCCTAATTACCTGAAATTTATGGCACACTTCTCCAATAGCTATATATTACGTATATTTAAATGTCATGCAGAAACCTGCATAACACCCCCACCCCTAGACCATAGGTCTCACTCTGCTAGCGGGGTCCACACGGACACCGCTAGGCAAAAAGGGGGAAAAAAAAGGAAATAAACATAAACATTATAACTGGAGAATTAGTCACACAATCATGACTTTTAGGCACTCCTCATATGTAAAATTACTTTAATAGTCTGAGGCTATAAGATTGCGGACATGTGAAACTCGCCTAACATAAAAGTGATCAAGTTCTATGCCAACCGAGCCCACAGTCACGCTTTGACAAAACTATGTTAGGAAAAGGCACCATCACAACACAGCGGTGGCCACACACTGGCGTTGATGCGTTTTACTAAATTACAATAAACATGATAATAATGTAAAGAGTGAACATTGTACATACTACCCTGAGAAGTGCCATTTAATAACAAACACAAGAGCTAAGTATCACACCTATTGATTTCCCATCTATCTTGACACATGTTAGTAATGCTGTAAGACAGATTTAAAGTATGTATGACACCACCAATGCTTGAAACAGGAACACTATCAAAGAGTAGTGAAAAGAGAGAAAAAAAAATTCTTATTAAATTCTACGTAGAAAGAAAGATCACATAACCACCCCCATCTCACAGCAATCTTTAATAAACAAAACTGGTTCCCCATGACACACCTCTACGAGAAACAGGAGAGCATGGGAGAGGAGAAAATATCAGGCCCCAAAAACCAGGTGAATAGTCACATAAATTTTGTTGGCGGGACTGTGGCCATAAACACTGGAGTCATCACCAAAGACCCCTCTAATAGGTGGACCTACCAGGCCGGCACCTACATGTCATTCCAAGGACCCTGGAGTCACCCCAGTGGTGATCCAAAAAATTTAAAAGTCCTGGAGAAGCAAACACCCTGGATCATTTGATATGACCCAAATAAAAGTGGGGGCATCACCGCCAGCCCCACGTTCACCCAAAACATTAGGTCCAACAGCCCCTATACCAACATAAACACAGGTGAGGCATACCAGCCAGCACCTAAAAACACAGGTGAGGCGTACCAGCCAGCACCTAAAAAAACGGAGCATACCTTACCTAGGTATGGCACCTTATGTGACTACCCCCAAAACACACCATAGGGCGTTCTGATACCTCCAACTCCGCTCAACCTGCATTTCTCCTTTTGGTGGTCCAAGGTTCCATCTACTCGTCTACCGCAAATCACTGCAAAACAAGAACAGATAAGTAATCTATACACTACATCTTGTACATTACACACGAGACAAGGCATCAGCAACCACATTCTCCGCTCCCTTCACGTAATGAATCACCAGATTAAGAGGTTGGAGAAACAAGGCCCACCTAGTGAGTCTCTGGTTGTGGTTCCTCATTAGGTGAAGGAAACGTAAAGGATTATGGTCGCTATAAACAGTTATAGGATACATTGATGCTGATATATACACTTCATACTGCTGCACAGCCAATACTAAAGCAAGAGCCTCCTTTTCTATAGTGGCATAATTCTTTTGATGTTTTTTAAGTTTTGCCGAGAAGTAACTGACTGGCAATAACTGTCCTGCTACCTCTTGTAGTAAGACAGCCCCAACACCCGTGTCACTGGCATCTACTTGTAGAGAAAATGGTAGCTCAAAATTAGGACTAGTCAGCACAGGAGCACTAGTAAGCAGGGCCTTTACACTTTCAAATGCCTGTTGACACTTAATGTCCCACACAAATGTTCGCTTAGAGCTAGTAAGGTCTGTGAGTGGGAGATTACCTTAGACAGATTAGGACAGAACTTCCTGTAAAGGTTACCATGCCAACAAAACGCATAACCTCCTTTCGGTTCTTTGGTACAGGATAATTGTCTATAGCCTCCACCTTGGCATTCACTGGGGCCACTTTCCCCTGGCCAATAACATGTCCTAGAAAGGTTACCTGCGCTTGCCCAAAAACACTTTTAGCCAAATTAACTGTGAGCTGAGCACCAGCCAGCCTAGAGAAAAGCTCTCTAAGCTGCCTCACATGCTCCGTCCAACAGTCACTAAAAATAACAAGGTCATCAATATAACACCGCACCCCCTTTAGGCCACGTATAACCCCTTGCATCCTGCGTTGAAAACAGGAGGGCGCGTTACGAAGCCCAAATGGGAGAACCTTGTACTGAAAAAGCCCATCTGGCGTTACAAAAGCCGAGATGTCACTGGCACGTGGGGTTAAAGGGATCTGGTAATATCCCTTCAACAAATCTAACTTACTGACATATTTAGCTCCTCCCACCGCATCAATGACATCATCCATCCTCGGAAGAGGAAAACAATCAGCCTTAGTTACTAAATTAACCTTGCGGTAGTCAGTGCACATCCTCATGGTGCTATCTGGTTTGGGAACCATTAAGCAGGGGGATGCCCACTCACTCTCGCTAGGTATTATTAAATCATTGTTACGCAGAAATTGGGGTTTCCCTGAGGCCTAATGCCTTGTCTAAGGGCAAAGGGTAAAAGTTACACAAAACCCCTGTAAAACTAGGCCTTCCAGGTCTATCCCCATAAACAAAGCTACGGTGTTACCCGTGTGGTTTAGTGCTCCACTGGGTTAGGGTATCAGAAGGTTCCACACAAAAATTCCTAGGTAAGAAAATATACATTTATTTACTTATATTAAACTATATACAGTCCAAACACGCCTCTTCACAAATCAATTAGCCAAACCCCCTCAAAAACAGTACAGGACGGAGAAGGCGGCCGGGTGGTCACTTAAAAAAAAAAAAAACAATACACTAAGCGGTCAGCCAAGCCACCACTCCCGTCCTCCCGAACACATCTCCTCCTATTTCTTCAGTTCACACTCGTCCCTTAGGGCCCCGACCATGTCCGAGCCCAGGGTGTGTACTGGTACACCATTAAAAGAGCCTATGGCTTGAGTTAGCTACACAAAAGGGAATACAACATCACAAACTTAGCTGAACACAGGCTCCGTCTCGCCAGCCGCTATCCATGCCGCGCACATGTGTAACCCACGCGACGCCTACCCCCTCACCACAAACATTTGGCAAATAAATCCCTAGCTGGATTTCTCTATTTCACCACTTAAACTTACTTTACAGTATTCCCCAAAAGGACAGCATATTTCTAAAATTATAATTTACATTTATCTAAAGGTTATACATTATTATTACTGTTTTTCCTAATTACCTGAAATTTATGGCACACTTCTCCAATAGCTATATATTACGTATATTTAAATGTCATGCAGAAACCTGCATAACATTATACACTGTAATACATCTTGTTATACACAGTAATACATCTTGTTATACACTGTAATACATCTTGTTATACACTGTAATAGATCTTGTTATACACTGTAATAGATCTTGTTATACACTGTAATGCATCTTGTTATACACTGTAATACATCTTGTTATACACTGTAATACATCTTGTTATACACTGTAATGCATCTTGTTATACACTGTAATGCATTTTGTTATACACTGTAATACATCTTGTTATACACTGTAATACATCTTGTTATACACTGTAATACATCTTGTTATACACTGTAATACATCTTGTTATACACTGTAATACATCTTGTTATACACTGTAATACATCTTGTTATACACTGTAATACATCTTGTTATACACTGTAATACATTTTGTTATACACTGTAATACATCTTGTTATACACTGTAACAGATCTTGTTATACACTGTAATACATCTTGTTATACACTGTAATACATCTTGTTATACACTGTAATAGATCTTGTTATACACTGTAATAGATCTTGTTATACACTGTAATAGATCTTGTTATACACTATAATAGATCTTGCTATACACTGTAATACATCTTGTTATACACTGTAATACATCTTGATATACACTGTATTACATCTTGTTATACACTGTAATACATCTTGTTATACACTGTAATACATCTTGTTATACACTGTAATAATACATCTTGTTATACACTGTAATAATACATCTTGTTATACACTGTAAGAGATCTTGTTATATACTGTAATAGATCGTGTTATACACTGTAATATATAGTGTTATACTCTGTAATAGATCTTTTTATGCACTGTAATAGATCTCGTTATACACTGTAATACATCTTGTTATACACTGTAATACATCTTGTTATACACTGTAATAATACATCTTGTTATACACTGTAAGAGATCTTGTTATATACTGTAATAGATCGTGTTATACACTGTAATATATAGTGTTATACTCTGTAATAGATCTTTTTATGCACTGTAATAGATCTCGTTATACACTGTAATACAACTTGTTATACACTGTAATACATCTTGTTATACACTGTAATATATCTTGTTATACACTGTAATACATACTGTTATACACTGTAATAGATCTTGTTATACACTGTAATACATCTTGTTATACACTATTATACTTCTTGTTATACACTGTAATAGATCTTGTTATACACTGTAATAGATCTTTGTTATACACTGTAATAGATCTTGTTATACACTGTAATACATCTTGTTATACACTGTAATACATCTTGTTATACACTGTTATAGATCTTGTTATACACTGTAATACATACTGTTATACACTGTAATAGATCTTGTTATACACTGTAATACATCTTGTTATACACTGTAATACATCTTGTTATACACTGTTATAGATCTTGTTATACACTGTAATACATACTGTTATACACTGTAATAGATCTTGTTATACACTGTAATACATCTTGTTATACACTGTAATAGATCTTGTTATACACCTATATACCTAACAAATCCCAGGCCCTGATGAACTGACTGTATGCAAGAGTTTTAAAGGAATGTAAAGAGGAACTTAGCAAACCTTTGGCAAGTCTTTTCAATATATCACTACAAACTGGCATAGTGCTAGACAAGTGGAAAAGGGCAAATATAATACCTATTTACAAGGCAGGTGACAGGTCCTTAGCTTCGAACTATAGACCAATAAGCCTTACCTCCATAGTTGGTAAATTTATGGAATCAATAATTGCCGAGGCAATTCGTAGCCATCTTGAAAGGCATAAATTGATTAATGAATCTCAACACGGTTTTACTAAGGGGCGTTCCTGTCTTACGAATTTACTAACTTTTTTCACTAAGGAGTTTGAGGAGGTAGATCATGGTAATGAATATGATATTGTGTATATGGACTTCAGTAAGGCTTTCGATAAAGTTCCACATCAGAGGCTACTGAGGAAACTTAAGGCACACGGAATAGCAGGAGAAATTTTTTCCTGGGTAGAGGCATGGTTGACAAATAGGCGGCAGAGAGTTTAAATAAATGGAGAGAAATCAGAATGAGGGCGCGTCTCAAGCGGTGTCCCACAGGGGTCAGCTTTGGGCTCCCTGTTGTTTACAATTTACATAAACGACCTAGATGAGAGAATAAATAGTAACAAGTAAATTTGCTGATGACACCAAAATAGGCCGTCCAATTCATTCAAATGAGGACATTAGAGCACTCCAGGATAATTTGAATATACTGATGCAGTAGTCGGAGAAGTGGCAGATGCAGTTTAATGTAGACAAATGCAAAGTTCTAAATGTTGGTCAGGACAATAACCATGCCACATATAAGCTGAATAATGTAGATCTTATTACTTGTGCATAAGTGTTCGCAATAAAGCTAACAGAATCCTTGGCTTCATATCAAGAAGTATAAATAATAGAAATCCTCAGGTTGTTCTTCAACTCTATATATCTATGGTTAGGCCTCATTTAGATTATGCTGCACAGTTCTGGTCACCGTATTACAGAATGGATATAAATGCACTGGAAAACGTACAAAGGAGGATAACAAAGTTGATCCCATGTATCAGAAATCTTTCCTATGAGGATAGACTGAGGGCCTTGAATCTGCACTCTCTAGAAAGGCGTAGAATTAGGGAGGATATGATTGAGGTGTATAAATGGAAAACAGGAATAAATAAAGGGGATGAAAATAGCGTGCTGAAAATATCCAGCCAAGACAGGACTCGCACCAAAGGTTTCAAGTTGGAAAAGTTCAGATTCAGGAAGGATATAGGAAAGCACTGGTTTGGTAATAGAGTTGTGGACGAGTGAAACAAACTCCCGAGTACCGTCATAGATGCTAAGACGTTGTGTAGTTTTAAAAATAGGTTAGATAAATACATGAGTGGGTGCGGGTGGGTGTGAGTTTGGACCTGACTAGCTTGTGCTATTAGGTCAGATGCCGTGCTCCTTCCTTAAGTGAATGTAACCTGACCTGGCTGGGTCGGGGCATTGGCTTAAGCCTTTTTGGAGACTTGGACCTGCCTCGCATGGGCCAGTAGGCCTGCTTCAGTGTTCCTTCTTTCTTATGTTCTTATGTTCTTATAATACATATTGTTATACACTAATAAATCTTGTTATACACTGTAATAAATCTTGTTATACACTGTAATACATATTGTTATACACTGTAATACATCTTGTTATACACTGTAATACATCTTGTTATACACTGCAATACATCTTGTTATACACTGCAATACATCTTTTTATACACTGTAATACATATTGTTATACACTGTAATACATCTTGCTATACACTGTAATACATCTTGTTATACACTGTAATACATCTTGTTATACACTGTAATACATCTTATTGTACACTGTAATACATCTTGTTATACACTGTAATACATCTTGTTATACACAGTAATACATCTTGTTATACACTGTAATACATCTTGTTATACATTGTAATACATCTTGTTATACACTGTAATACATCTTGTTATACACTGTAATACATTTTGTTAAACACTGTAATACATCTTGTTAAACACTGTAATACATCTTGTTATACACTGTAATACATCTTGTTATACACTGTAATACATCTTGTTATACACTGTAATACATTTTGTTAAACACTGTAATACATCTTGTTAAACACTGTAATACATCTTGTTATACACTGTAATACATCTTGTTATACACTGTAATACATCTTATTGTACACTGTAATACATCTTGTTATACACTGTAATACATCTTGTTATACATTGTAATACATCTTGTTATACACTGTAATACATCTTGTTATACACTGTAATACATCTTGTTATACACTGTAATACATCTTGTTATACACTGTAATACATCTTGTTATACATTGTAATACATCTTGTTATACACTGTAATACATCTTGTTATACACTGTAATACATCTTGTTAAACACTGTAATACATCTTGTTATACACTGTAATACATCTTGTTATACACTGTAATACATCTTGTTATACACTGTAATACATCTTGTTATACACTGTAATACATCTTGTTATACACTGTAATACATCTTGTTATACACTGTAATACATCTTGTTATACACTGTAATGCATTTTGTTATACACTGTAATACATCTTGTTATACACTGTAATACATCTTGTTATACACTGTAATACATCTTGTTATACACTGTAATACATCTTGTTATACACTGTAATACATCTTGTTATACACTGTAATACATCTTGTTATACACTGTAATACATCTTGTTATACACTGTAATACATCTTGTTATACACTGTAATACATCTTGTTATACACTGTAATACATCTTGTTATACACTGTAATACATCTTGTTATACACTGTAATACATCTTGTTATACACTGTAATACATCTTGTTATACACTGTAATACATCTTGTAGGATAATTGGTAAACTATACATGAGAAAAATATTAAACTAAGACTATCTATTACACTAAATATTAGTTTGTCGAATTATATATTATTGTTTATTTCACTGCAATATTTAAAGTAGATTATAAAAATAGACTGAAGTTTAAACAGCATAGGTGAAGGTCTTCAAAGACTGATTTCTAACATGTTCTCGCAAAATATACTTCAATTTCTAACAAACAGTCTTTATAGTTTTTATGTTTAGTTAAGTTAGGTAAGATTAGGTAAGTTTAATTTAGCTTAAAAATCTTGATAATGTGCCCCATACCCATGGTGTGGGCGGTAGTCAAAATATTACAGAGGTACATAATGGGTCCAGGGTCTGTACCTCAACATTTTAGTGGTACACAATGGGTCCAGGGCCTGTATCTCAACATTGCACAGATTCATAATGGGTCCATAGCATGTATCTCAACATTACAGTGGTACATAATAGGTCCAGGGCCTGTACCTCAACATTACACAGGTACATAATGGGCCCAGGGCCTGTACCTCAACATTAGAGTGGTACATAATGGGTCTAGGGCCTGTACCTTAACATTACAGTGGTACATAATGGGTCCAGGGACTGTACCTTAACATTACAGTGGTATAAAATGGGTCCAGGGCCTGTACCTTAACATTACAGTGGTATATAATGAGTCCAGGGCCTGTAACTCAACATTACAGTGGTACATAAAGGGTCCAGGGCCTGTACCTTAACATTAGAGTGGTACATAATGGATCCAGGGTCTGTACCTTAACATTACAGTGGTACATAATGGGTCCAGGGACGGTACCTTAACATTACAGTGGTATAAAATGGGTCCAAGGCCTGTACCTTAACATTACAGTGGTATATAATGTGTCCAGGGCCTGTAACTAACATTACAGAGGTACACAATGGGTCAAGGGCCTGTACCTTAACATTACAGTGGTACATAATGGGTCCAGAGCCTATACCTTAACATTACAGTATTGCATAATGGGTCCAGAACCTGTACCTTAACATTACAGTGGTACATAATAAGTCCAGGGCCTGTATCTTAACATTACAGTGGTGCATAATGGGTTCTGGGCCTGTACCTCAACATTACAGTTGTACATAATGGGTCCAGGGCCTGTACCTTAACATTACAGTGGTATATAATGGGTCTAGGACCTGTACCTAACATTACAGAGGTACATAATGGGTCCAGGGCCTTTACCTCAACATTACAGTGGAACATAATGGGTCCAGGGCTTTTACCGTAACATTACAGTGGTACATAATAGGTCCAGGGACTGTACCTTAACATTACAGTGATATAAAATGGATCCAGGGACTCTACCTTAACATTACAGTGGTATATAATGGGTCCAGGGCCTGTAACTAACATTACAGAGGTACATAATGAGTCCAGGGCCTGTAACTAACATTACAGAGGTACATAATGGGTCTAGGGCGTGTACCTTAACATTACAGCGGTACATAATGGGTCCAGAGCCTATATCTTAACATTACAGTGGTGCATAATGGATCCAGGGCCTGTTCCTTAACATTACAGTGGTACATAATGGGTCCAGGGCCTTTACCTCAACATTACAGTGGTACATAATGGGTCCAGGGCCTGTACCTTAACATTACAGTGGTACATAATGGGTCCCGGGCCAGTACCTCAACATTACAGTGGTACATAATGGGTCTAGGGCCTGTACCTTAACATTACAGTGGAATATAATGGGTCCAGGGCCTGTACCTCACATTACAGACGTACATAATGGGTCCTGGGCCTGTACCTCAACATTACAGTTGTACATAATGGGTTCAGGGCCTGTACCTTAACATTACAGTGGTACATAATGTGTCCAGGGCCTGTACCTTAACATTACATAGGTACATAATGCGTCCAGTGCCTGTACCTAACATTACAGAGGTACATAATGGGTCCCCGGACTGTACCTAACATTACAGTGGTACATAATGGGTCCAGGGCCTGTACCTTAACATTACAGTTGTGCATAATGGGACCAGGGCCTGTACCTTAACATTACAGTGGTACATAATGGGTCCAGGGACTGTACCTTAACATTACAGTGGTATAAAATGGATCCAGGGACTGTACCTTAACATTACAGTGGTATATAATGGTTCCAGGGCCTGTACCTTAACATTACAGTGGTGCATAATGGGTCTAGGGCCTGTACCTTAACATTACACTGGTACATAATGGGTCGAGGGCCTGTACCTTAACATTACAGTGGTATATAATGGGTCTAGGACCTGTACCTAACATTACAGAGGTACATAATGGGTCCAGGGCCTTTACCTCAACATTACAGTGGAACATAATTGGTCCAGGGCTTGTACCGTAACATTACAGTGGTACATAATGGGTCCAGGGACTGTACCTTAACATTACAGTGGTATATAATGAGTCCAGGGCCTGTACCTTAACATTACAGTGGTGCATAATGGGTCTAGGGCCTGTACCTTAACATTACACTGGTACATAATGGGTCCAGGGCTTGTACCTTAACATTACAGTGGTGCATAATGGGTCCAGGGCCTGTACCGTAACATTACAGTGGTACATAATGGGTTCAGGGCCTGTACCTTAACATTACAGTGGTGCATAATGGGTCTAGGGCCTGTACCTTAACATTACACTGGTACATAATGGGTCCAGGGCCTGTACCCTAACATTACAGTGGTGCATAATGGGTCCCGGGCCTGTAACGCAACATTATAGGGTTACATAATTGGTCCAGGGCCTGTACCTTAACATTAGAGTGGTACATAATGGGTCCAGGACCTGTACCTTAACATTACAGTGGTACATAATGGGTCCAAGGACTGTACCTTAACATTACAGTGGTATAAAATGATCCAGGGCCTGTACCTTAACATTACAGTGGTACATAATAGGTCCAGAGCCTGTACCTTAACATTACAGTGGTACATAATGGGTCCCTGGCCTGTACCTCAACATTACAGTGGTACATAATGGGTCCCGGGCCTGTACCTCAACATTACAGTGGTACATAATGGGTCCAGGGCATGTACCTTAACATTACAGTGGTATATAATGGGTCCAGGGCCTGTACCTCACATTACAGAGGTACATATTGGGTCCTGGGCCTGTACCTCAACATTACAGTGTACATAATGGGTTCAGAGCCTGTACCTTAACATTACAGTGGTACATAATGGATCCAGGGGCAGTACCTTAACATTACAGAGGTACATAATGGGTCCATGGCATGTACCTAACATTACAGAGGTACTTAATGGGTCCCGGGACTGTACCTAACATTACAGTGGTACATAATGGGTCCAGGGCCTGTTCCTTAACATTACAGTGGTACATAATGGGTCCAGGGCTTGTACCTTAACATTACAGTGGTGCATAATGGGTCCAAGGTCTATACCGTAACATTACAGTTTTACATAATGGGTTCAGGACCTGTACCTTAGCATTACAGTGGTGCATAATGGGTCTAGGGCCTGTACCTTAACATTACACTGGTACATAATGGGTCCAGGGCCTGTACCTTAACATTACAGTGGTGCATAATGGGTTCCGGGCCTGCAACGCAACATTATAGTGGTACATAATGGGTCCAGGGCCTGTACCTTAACATTAGAGTGGTACATAATGGGACCAGGGCCTGTACCTTATCATTACAGTGGTACATAATGGGTCCAGGGACTGTACCTTAACATTACAGTGGTATAAAATGGATCCAGGGACTGTACCTTAACATTACAGTGGTATATAATGGGTCCAGGGCCTGTAACTAACATTACAGAGGTACATAATGAGTCCAGGGCCTGTAACTAACATTACAGAGGTACATAATGGTTCTAGGGCCTGTACCTTAACATTACAGCGGTACATAATGGGTCCAGAGCCTATATCTTAACATTACAGTGGTGCATAATGGATCCAGGGCCTGTTCCTTAACATTACAGTGGTACATAATGGGTCCAGGGCCTTTACCTCAACATTACAGTGGTACATAATGGGTCCAGGGCCTGTACCTTAACATTACAGTGGTACATAATGGGTCCCGGGCCAGTACCTCAACATTACAGTGGTACATAATGGGTCTAGGGCCTGTACCTTAACATTACAGTGGAATATAATGGGTCCAGGGCCTGTACCTCACATTACAGAGGTACATAATGGGTCCTGGGCCTGTACCTCAACATTACAGTTGTACATAATGGGTTCAGGGCCTGTACCTTAACATTACAGTGGTACATAATGGGTCCAGGTCCTGTACCTTAACATTACATAGGTACATAATGGGTCCAGTGCCTGTAGCTAACATTACAGAGGTACATAATGGGTCCCCGGACTGTACCTAACATTACAGTGGTACATAATGTTTCCAGGGCCTGTACCTTAACATTACAGTTGTGCATAATGGGACCAGGGCCTGTACCTTAACATTACAGTGGTACATAATGGGTCCAGGGACTGTACCTTAACATTACAGTGGTATAAAATGGATCCAGGGACTGTACCTTAACATTACAGTGGTATATAATGGTTCCAGGGCCTGTAACTAACATTACAGAGGTACATAATGAGTCCAGGGCCTGTAACTAACATTACAGAGGTACATATTGGGTCTAGGGCCTGTACCTTAACATTACAGCGGTACATAATGGATCCAGAGCCTATACCTTAACATTACAGTGGTGCATAATGGGTCCTGGGCCTGTACCTTAAAATTACAGTGGTACATAATGGGTCCAGGGCTTTTACCTCAACATTACAGTGGTACATAATGGGTCCAGGGCCTGTACCTTAACATTACAGTGGTGCATAATGGGTCCCTGGCCTGTACCTCAACATTACAGTGGTACATAATGGGTCTAGGGCCTGTACCTTAACATTACAGTGGTATATATTGGGTCCAGGGCCTGTACCTCACATTACAGAGGTACATAATGGGTCCTGGGCCTGTACCTCAACATTACAGTTGTACATAATGGGTTCAGGGCCTGTACCTTAACATTACACTGGTACATAATGGGTCCAGGGCCTGTACCTTAACATTACAGAGGTACATAATGGGTCCAGTGCCTGTACCTAACATTACAGAGGTACATAATGGGTCCCCGGACTGTACCTAACATTACAGTGGTACATAATGGATCCAGGGCCTGTACCTTAACATTACAGTGGTACATAATGGGTCCAGGGCCTGTACCTTAACATTGCAGTGGTACATAATGGGTCCAGGGCCTGTACCTTAACATTACAGTGGTGCATAATGGGTCTAGGGCCTGTACCTTAACATTACAGCGGTACATAATGGGTCCAGAGCCTATATCTGAACATTACAGTGGTGCATAATGGGTCCAGGGCCTGTACCCTAACATTACAGTGGTACATAATGGGTCCAGGGCCTGTACCTTAACATTACAGTGGTATATAATGGGTCCAGGGCCTGTACCTTAATATTACAGTGGTACATAATGGGTCCAGGGCCTGTACCTTAACATTACAGTGGTGCATAATGCGTCCAGGGCCTGTACCTTAACTTTACAGTGGTGCATAATGCGTCCAGGGCCTGTACCTTAACTTTACAGTGGTGCATAATGGGTCCAGGGCCTAGGGCTACTACCTACCTTTTGATAGCTAAGAAAGTTACAGTGTTTATGAACTATATACTTATTTAAATCTGGTAACAATCATAATGAGGTATTTATGGAGACATGAATTAAATCACGAAAATATTACATTGTTGCTTATTGGTCTTTTAGAATTATTTATCTCACCTTATATTTCAGCAAGGAATAATTGAATTTAAGCAAATTTGAGAAGTTATGGGTTATTTACAAGGGGCAAAGTTAAGGTATCTTGTTCAGAATGGTTGGTAATATACCACCTGGATAAAATGTTGTCACATTTTTTGAACATGTGTGAGTTAATTCATTAATTTAATCGCATTGAAGCGCATAATGACGCATTATGCGACAACAGACCATCTAGTAAAATTTACATTTAGTTATGTGTTGATCAGCTGGTGATGTTGATACAACCTGGCAGAGATACATGTAACTCAGCCTGAGCTGAGCCGTAACTACATCCAAAAATCTGGTTATTTTGCTGGAAGCACCATAGACATGTGGCTCTGTCAGATTAACAGAATGATAAAAATCTCAAGTCAATGAAGTTCAGTTGAAGTTCTTTTCTTATTATTGTCCTCAAACTGCTAACTGGCAGCCAAAGATCGTAATCTACTCCTTTTCTGAAGACATATGCCTATGGCAATTCATCAATACTGTCATTCAACAGAGGACCATTATGGGATGAAATCTTCAGGTATGGTATGGCACGCTTGCTTCGGAAGCCAGATAGAGGATAGGTAAGGTATCGCTAGGTTAGGATAGGTATCGTTAGATAAGGCTAATTTTCGTTATTAAGTCAGGAGTATCTGAGAGAGTTAGAGCTAAGGAAGGGGTATCAATAATGTTGAAGGATCAGTTATGGAAGGAAAAGAGGGAATATAAATGTATAAATCCAAGGATTATGTGGATTAAAATAAGGGTTGGATGCGAAAAGTGGGTCATAATAAGCGTGTATGCACCTGGAGAAGAGAGGAGTGTAGAGGAGAGAGAGATATTTTGGGACATGTTAAGCGAATGTATAGGAGCTTTTGAAACAAGTGAGAGAGTAATTGTGGTAAGGGACCTAAATGCTAAAGTAGAAGAAACGTTTATAGAGGGTGTGGTAGGTAAGTTTGGGGTGCAAGGTGTAAATGATAATGGGAGCCTTTGATTGAACTTTGTATAGAAAGGGGTTTAGTTATAGGTAATACATATTTTAAGAAAAAGAGGATAAATAAGTATACAAGATATGATGTAGGGCGTAATGACAGTAGTTTGTTGGACTACATATTGGTAGATAAAAGACTGTTGAGTAGACTTCAGGATGTACATGTTTATAGAGGGACCACAGATATATCAGATCACTTTTTAGTTGTCGCTACAGTGAGAGTAAAAGGTAGATGGGATACAAGGAAAATAGAAGCAGCAAGTAAGAGAGAGGTGAAGGTTTATAAACTAAAAGAGGAGGCAGTTAGGGTAAGATATAAACAACTATTGGAAGATAGATGGGCTAGTGAGAGTATAGGCAATGGGGTACCACTGTAATGAAGGATGTATGTGGTAAGTTTAAGAATATAGTGTTAGAGTGTTCAGCAAAAGTTTGTGGTTATAGGAAAGTGGGTGCAGGAGGGAAGAAGAGCGATTGGTGGAATGATGATGTAAAGAGAGTAGTAAGGGAGAAAAAGTTAGTATATGAGAGGTTTTTACAAAGTAGAAGTGATGCAAGGCGGGAAGAGTATATGGAGAGAAAAAGAGAGGTTAAGAGAGTGGTGAAGCAATGTAAAAAGAGAGCAAATGAGAGAGTGGGTGAGATGTTATCAACAAATTTTGTTGAAAATAAGAAAAAAATTTGGAGTGAGATTAATAAGTTGAGGAAGCCTAGGGAACAAATGGATTTGACAGTTAAAAATAGGAGAGTAGAGTTATTAAATGGAGAGTTAGAGGTATCAGGAAGATGGAGGGAATATTTTGAGGAATTGTAAAATGTTGGTGAAGATAGGGAAGCTGTGATTTCGTGTATAGGGCAAGGAGGAATGACATCTTGTAGGAGTGTGGAAGAGCCAGTTGTGAGTGTGGGGGAAGTTCGTGAGGCAGTGAGTAGAATGAAAGGGGGTAAGGCAGCTGGGATTGATGGGATAAAGATAGAAATGTTAAAAGCAGGTGGGGATATAGTTTTGGAGTGGTTGGTGCTATTATTTAATAAATGTATGGAAGAGGGTAAGGTACCTAGGGATTGGCAGAGAGTGTGCATAGTTCCTTTGTATAAAGGCAAAGGGAACAAAAGAGAGTGCAAAAATTATAGCGGAATAAGTCTGAGTATACCTGGTAAAGTGTATGGTAGAGTTATTATTGAAAGAATTAACAGCAAGACGGAGAGTAGGACAGCAGATGAACAAGGAGGTTTTAGGAAAGGTAGGGGGTGTGTAGACCAAGTGTTTACAGTGAAACATATAGGTGAACAGTATTTAGATAAGTGTGAAGAGGTTTTTGTGGTATTTATGGACTTGGAAAAGGCGTATGACAGGGTGGATAGGAGGGCAATGTGGCAGATGTTGCAGGTGTATGGAAAAGAAGGAAGGTTACTGAAAGCAGTGAAGAGTTTAGACGAGGATAGTGAGGCTCAGTTTAGAGTATGTAGGAGAGAGAGAGATTATTTCCCAGTAAAAGTGGGCCTTAGACAGGGATGTGTGATGTCATCGTGGTTGTTCAATATAATTATAGATGGGGTTATAAGAGAAGTGAATGCGCGGGTGTTGGTTTTATAACTGTAGTGTAAACATGCCTCTGGCAAGACAGTGATGAAGTGAATGATGATGATTTAAGTTTTTCTTTTTCGGGCCACCCTGCCTTGGTGGGAGACGGCCGATGTGTTAATGAAATTAATAATTAAGTATTAATATTAAGTAACCAATTTAAAATTACCAAAAAATTATGAGAAAACTACATAGAGACGTTATAAAAGTCTTGAAGCGCCAACAGAGCTGAAATCCACAGAGAGCACTCTAAAAGAGTCAGATATTTCCTGTTTAAACCTCATAAACAGTCACTTATTTGACTGTCTTAGCAGCAGAGAAATACTGACACATTAAGAGAGTGAGCTGCTACACACCTCATCTTCAGACTTCCGTGGAGTGAAACCATAATTCTTGTAGTCACATGACAACACAATCGCGACCAGATCCTGAGTAGCTTTATCCCTGGCACCAGTGGAGAGCCCCGAGGTTAAGCATGTGTGGATGTGGTTCAGGTCAGTGCTCAATGCTGCTTCCGGGCTCAACTTAAAACCTAAAGTCTGTAATAATTAAGAGTGAAATATAATATGGGAGAATGGGTAGCTTTATAAATTTATAGCATATTTTATTTCTACTTCAATTAGGTGACGAAAGACTGGATATCAGATTGGAGGGAGAGAGTATGGAGGAGGTGAATGTATTCAGATATTTGGGAGTGGACATGTCGGCAGATGGGTCTATGAAGGATGAGGTGAATCATAGAACTGATGAGGGAAAAAGGGTAAGTGGTGCACTTAGGAGTCTGTGGAGACAAAGAACTTTGTCCATGGAAGTAAAGAGGGGAATGTATGAGAGTATAGTTATACCACCACACTTATATGGGTGTGAATCATGGGTGGTGAATGTTGCAACAAGGAGAAGGCTGGAGGCAGTGGAGATGTCATGTCTGAGGTCAATGTGTGGTGTGAATATAATGCAGCGAATTCGTAGTGTGGAAATTAGGAGGAGGTGCGGGATTACCAAGACTATTTTCCAGAGAGCTGAGGAGGGGTTGTTGAGGTGGTTTGAACATGTAGAATGACTTCGAGAGTGTATAAATCTGTAGTGGAGGGAACTTCGGGTAGGGGTCGGCCTAGGAAATGTTTGAGGGAGGGGGTAAAAGAAGTTTTGTGTGCGAGGGGCTTGGACTTCCAGCAAACATGCATGAGCATATTTGATAGGAGTGAATGGAGACAAATGGTTTTTAATACTTGACGTGCTGTTGGAGTGGAAGCAAAGTAACATTTATGAAGGGATTCAGGGAAACCGGCAGACCGGACTTGAGTCCTGGAGATGGGAAGTACAGTGTCTGCACTCCGAAGGAGGGGTGTTAATGTTGCAGATTTATAACTGTAGTGTAAGCACGCCTCTGGCAATACAGTGATGGAGTGAATGATGATGAAAGTTTTTCTTTTTCGGGCCACCCTGCCTTGGTGGGAAACGGCCGATGTTTTAATAAAAAAATATTTTTTTTTTTAAATGATCATCGCTGGTATATGTTAACTAGCGAGTAAATAATGATATTTGAGTGGTCAGTGTAGGTACCAGTCTGTCATGGTACCAGTCTGTCATGGTACCAGTTTGTCATGTTTATAACTGAGAACAACATAGTTTTTACTGCAATATTCTGAGAATGTCGTGTAATCGGCTTCAGACTTTTAATACTGGTATAGACTCCTTAGGAAAAGATTTGTATTAGTTCTGTACTTTGTTTATTTAAAAAAACTGGTTTAATAACATTTTCTGTGCATTTGCTCTTGTGAACTATACTTCCAATTAACAAGAGGTCAGGTTTGTGGGTAAGAAACGAGGTGGCCTCACACACTGAGTGTCTGTGGTTCACTCCTTGGCCGGGTGGAAACGTTGAGCACGTTTCCTTATACCTAGTGTTCCTGTTCACCTAGGAGTAAGAAGGAACCTGGTTGTTGGACGCCTGGTGTGAGTCGCATCCTGGGGGACAAGATTGAAGAACCCCAATGGAAATACGAGAGACAGTTGTTGATGACACACTGGGTGGCTAACTCTCTGGGTTAAAAATCAGAACAAATCTCATCAAATCTTAATAACAAGGTTGCATATAACCCATGGAAAGTTTAAGAAAGTTTAAGACAGTGAATGTCCACAATTCTAAATTTAATACCGAAATTAAAAGATAAGACATTACTGCTTTTTAAATGATAAATGAGGAATGCATCTTCTAATAAGCTTCAAACTTTCCAAGCTGGTGTGTTGGGTTTACATGAAAGTG
>WNWK01022599.1:0-30000 GCA_009830355.1 Cherax destructor
TTCAGTCCACTTCCATTCACGATCAGATGGTGCAGGGTGGACCTGTGGCATGGGACGTGGGGAGCAGGAGGGACGGGAGTGGGGCCAGCACATGATTGAGAGGGTGCCTCGTGGTCCTTTGTCTGTCCACACACCGTGCCACGAGGTCCAGGCACCATGCCACCACCACCTCTTCCTCCATCCCAGCATACTCTCCTTCATTATCACTTTCACTATCAGTGGCTGGGGTTTGGATCGTGAACTGCCACGACCCTTGCCTCTGACTGCATATGGCACACTGCCTGAACGTAGGTAATGACGCCCATAAGTACGTTTCACTGGGGAATAATGATAATCACTGTCACTCGACGAATCGTCTATGGGCATAAAATCAATTTCATCATTGTCACTTATATCACCTTCACTATCGTCACTATCATAACACATGGAAAATGATAATTTCCTCTTGCGGAGCTGCCTTTGGGTAGTAACACTAGAAACCCCAGAGGTGCTGGGCTGAGGGTCTGTGGCCACACTGGCCACACCAGATGTGCTGGGCTGAGGGTCTGGTATGGCCACACTGTCCACACTGGCCACCCCAGAGGTGATGGGCTGAGGGTCATCTGGGTTGTCATCAATAGTGTCACTAATTCCTTGATTATTAGTGGCTATATCACTGTCAAATCCACTAAGCTCGCGTTCTCTATCACTTTCCGAGAATAGTAGAGTGTTAATACGACGAGGCGTGAGTGAATCACGGGGGTGTGCCATGATGTTGACCCAAGATGGAGCTGAAACTAACTGGGGCTACCATGCGGTACCCTGGTGTCCCCGATTTTTTTCATACTGCGCACACTGAGGGCACAGACCCATTCTCTCATGTCTAGGCAACTCAGGCCTATCGCGCTAAATTTGAACGAATGTAAAATAAAACGTAGATATACGTTCGGTCACTTTCGCGAGTGAACGTATATCTACGTGTGGACAGTTTAAGGGTTAACCCCACACCTCTTGCCAATACCCGAGCATTCACTTCTCTTACAACTCCATCTATAAATATATTGAACAACCATGGTGATATCACACATCCTTGTCTAAGGCCTACTTTTACTGGGAAATACTCTCCCTCTCTCCTACATACTCTGACCTGAGCCTCACTATCCTCATAAAAACTCTTCACTGCTTTCAATAACCTACCTCCTACTCCATACATTTGCAACATCTGCCACAATGCCCCCCTATCCACCCTGTCATACACCTTTTTCAAACCCATAAATGCCACAAAAACCTCTTTACCCTTATCTAAATACTGTTCACCTATGTGTTTCACTGTAAACACTTGGTCTACACACCCCCTACCCTTCCTAAAGCCTCCTTGTTCGTCTGCTATCCCACTCTCCGTCTTACTCTTAATTCTTTCGGTAATAATTCTACCATACACTTTACCAGGTATACTTAGTAGACGACTTCTTTCAACAAACCGACCGTATCCCACCGAGGCAGGGTGACCCAAAAAGAAAAACAAAAGTTTCTCATTTTAACTTTAGTAATGTACAGTGGTCCCTCGGTTTTTGTGCATCTCCAAACTCAAACATTTATGTAAGTGTATTTTCGTAAGTGTTGTTGCAAGTTTATTTTTGGGTGTCTGAAATACACTAACCTACGTGACATTATTTCTTAAGGAAGTAAATTTGTTCGGTAATGGCACTTGAGCAGCATTCTGGAACAAATTTTTGGCGAAAACCGAGGGACCACTGTATACAGAAGGGGTTACTAGCCCCTTGCTCCTGGCATTTTAGTTGCCTCTTACGACACGCATGGCTTACAGAGGAAGAATTCTATTCCACTTCCCCATGGAGATAAGAGGAAATAAGAACAAGAACTAGTAAGAAAATAAAAGAAAACCCAGAGGGGTGTGTGTATATATGTTTGTACATGCATGTGTAGTGTGACCTAAGTGTAAGTAGAAGTAGCAAGACGTACCTGAAATCTTGCATGTTTGAGACAGAAAAAACACCAGCAATCCTACCATCATGTAAAACAATTACAGGCTTTCGTTTTACACTCGCTTGGCAGGACGGTAGTACCTTCCTGGGCGGTTGCTGTCTACCAACCTACTGCCTAGGGCTCAATAGACTTCTTCTTTCTTTCGACACATCGGCCGTTTCCCACCGAGGTAGGGTGGCCCAAAAGGAAAAACGAAAGTTTCTCCTTTTTCATTTAGTAATATATTCAGGAGAAGGGGTTACTAGCCCCTTGCTCCCGGCATTTTAGTTGCCTCTTACAACACGCATGGCTTACGGAGGAAGAATTCTGTTCCACTTCCCCATGGAGATAAGAGGAAATAAGAACAAGAATTAGTAAGAAAATAGAAGAAAACCCAGAGGGGTGTGTATATATATGCTTGTACATGAATGTGTAGTGTGACCTAAGTGTAAGTAGAAGTAGCAAGATGTACCTGAAATCTTGCATGTTTATGAGACGGAAAAAAGACACCAGCAATCCTACCATCATGTAAAACAATTACAGGCTTTCGTTTTACACTCACTTGCCAGGACGGTAGTACCTCCCTGGGCGGTTGCTGTTTACCAACCTACTACCTAGGGCTCAGACTTATTACCCTATAATTTTTGCACACACTTTTGTCCCCTTTGCCTTTATACAAAGGAACTATGCATGCTCTCTGCCAATCCCTAGGTACCTTACCCTCTTCCATACATTTATTAAATAAAAGCACCAACCACTCCAAAACTATATCCCCACCTGTTTTTAACATTTCTATCTTTATCCCATCAATCCCAGCTGCCTTACACCCTATCATTCTACCCACTGCCTCACGAACTTCCCTCACACTCACAACTCGCTCTTCCTCACTCCTACAAGATGTTATTCCTCCTTGCCCTATACACAAAATCACAGCTTCCCCTATCTTCATCAACATTTAACAGTTGCTCAAAATATTCACTTCATCTTCCCGATACCTCTAACTCTCCATTTAATAACTCTCCTCTCCTATTTTTAACCCTTTGGGGGTCGAAAGGCCTTCTCAGGAAAGTGTTCCTGGGGTCGAAAATTTTTTGGAAAAAAAAAAAAAAAATTCTTGTAAAATGATAGAGAATCTTTTTCCGATCATAACGCCACCAAAATTATGAAATTTGATCAAAAACTAACGGAATTATGCATCGGCGATTTTGTCCACTTTGAGCCCTATTTTCGACAAATTCCAATGCTTCAGTCTCCTAAAATTATAGCTATTTCTCTAGAACTCCATTTCTTCTATCGATTGAGTACAAGAAACCGCCTATTTACCAATTTCATCTACCCAAAATAGTGGTCAGAAAATGGCAATTTTCTAATTTCACACAAATTTCAAACGATGCCAATTTCAAAATAGGGTCCAGAGTAAACAAGGCAGACATTCCTGGCACTAAAATAACATGTTCTCTGTTCATTAGTCACGTCTCCAGGCCCCTGTTCCATTACTTTTGCTTTTCATTTTGAATTTTTATTCTCACAAAAAATAGAAGATTTACTGTTATGTATACAACTGCATCATTGTAAAAATGGTATAAATAATATTAGAGCACTTGTGCATGAATATAAGACTCGCCACTTGATGTGTATTGGAGGCATGGTGTGATTTGTTTACTCTTGAACATCGTCAAAAATCGAACATTTTTGCTACTTTGAGCTCAATTTCAAGGTACTTGTCATTGTCATACCAATCAAAATCATCTTTATTTCTGTAATATATCTTCCATTCTATCAAATGAGACCAAGAAAACGAGAATACATAAATAAATACCATACGAAAATCGACTGCAAAGTCGCTGTTTTAATCGAAAAAAACGGTCAGAGTTTTTTTTCTCTCATTATGCAGTGTGTACTGCAGGATTTTTTTTATACTGCGCACACTGACCACACAGACCCATTCTTTCATATGTATGCCTACCAGACGTTTTCTGCTTAAATTGAGGCCGCTAGAATTTGGGCGTACTAGTACGGCACCAACCCCTGCTCGTAAAACGTACTAGTACGCCACCGACCCCGAAAGGGTTAACTATCAAATCTATTTGTTTCCTAGGCTTCCTCAACTTATTAATCTCACTCTAAAACTTTTTCAAATTTTCAACAAAATTTGTTGGTAACATCTCACCCACTCTCTCATTTGCTGTCTTTTTACATTGCTTCACCACTCTCTTAACCTGTCTTTTTCTCTCCATATACTCCTCCCTCCTTGCATCACTTATTTGTAAAAACCTCTCAAATGCTAACTTGTTCTCTCTTACTACTCTCTTTACATCATCATTCCACCAATTGCTCTTCTTCTCTCCCACACCCACTTTCCTGTAACCACAAACTTCTGCTGAACACTCTTAACACTACATTCTTAAACCTACCCCATACATCTGCAACCCCATTGCCTATACTCTTACTAGCCCATCTATCCTCCAATAGTTGTTTATATCTTTCCCTAATTGCCTTCTCCTTTAGCTTATAAACCTTCACCGCTCTCTTATTTTCTGCTTCCATTTTCCATGTATCCCATCTACCTTTTACTCTCACTGTTGCTACAACTGAAAAGTGATCTGATATATGTGGCCCCTCTATAAACATGTACATCTTAAAGTCTACCCAACAGTCTTTTATCTACCAATACGCAGTCCAACAAACTACTGTCATTACGCCCTACATTATATCTTGTACGTATACTTATTTATCCTCTTTTTCTTAAAATATGTATTAACTATAACCAAACCCCTTTCTATACAAAGATCAATCATATTGCCCCCATTATCATTTACACCTGGTACCCCAAACTTACGTACCACACCCTCTTTAAATGGTTTCTCCTACTTTAGCATTTAGGTCCCCTACCACAATTTCTCTCACTTGGTTCAAAAGTTTCTACACACTCTTAAATCTCTCAAAAACTCTCTACATTCCTCTCTTCTCCAGGTGTTTACACACTTATTATGACCCACTTTTTGCATCCAACCCCTATTTTAATCCACATACATAATCCTTGAATTTATACATTTATATTCCCTCTTTTTCCTTCCATAACCGATCCTTTAACATTATTGCTACCCCTTCCTGAAAACTGTATAATTATTGTAATGTATACTATTGTGGGTGTCAAGAGTGCTCTGAATGGTGCTGGCTGCTCTACCTTCAGAGTAGCATATCAACAACAGCAAAGAGCTTGCTCAGTTTTTTAACATGTTATTAGGTACTTCTAAATAATATGATGTATAATTGGGAGAGAGTAAAGATGCAGCCACGATATGTGGTTTTGTTACCGCTTTAAATTTCTTGTTCCTTTCCACTGTCACCATCATACTATAATATACATATCTGGAATTGAGGTCCTTAGCACAGTGACATAGTAAACTCTAATGTAATGTAAATACTGGATAAAAATGAACATGTCATTACTTTAGCCACTTACTAACAAATGGTTTCAGTGCAGAAATTGTTTTCTATAAATTTAGATTTCTATAAATTTAGATTTTTTTTTTCCTGAATAAGGGACTATTTGGACTGAAAGAATTTAGTGGGATTAGATTTTTTTGAAGAAAATAATTTTATATCTTGAACTCATAGCAAGTGAGGCTGAGCCTATCAGTGCTTCCATATTGCTCACAAGTAATGTGCCATAAATTCAACTTATATTCCATGCGATTTTCATATGGTTCTAATAAACCATTTTCCCTTACAGTGAAAAAGCACTACTAAGTAAGATACCTCCACACTGGGCTAGTGATCCTCACTCTTACTCTCTAGATGACCTTGTAGCCATCAAAGCGGGTTTAGTGGTGATGGAACTGAAGAATATCACTTCACAGTGTATAAAACACATTGCCAGATGTCAGGTTAGTATTATTTGGCCTTTTATAGAGTGTAATTCTAGAGAGAGAGTAGAACACTCAAGCTGCTCTTGCCCTGTGACTGCAAATAATGCTAATGTGAATGTTTCAAATACTTGTACAGTGATACCTCTCGTGTCTGAACTATATGGGCTGAGACCGGTTCGGAAACATGGAGTTTCTGGATACGTGAGCGGGAAAAATGCGCATCCGTACTGTCGTATCACCATCCTTACCCTGTCATATCGGCGACGGTGTTGTAGGTTTAAAAAAACCAGTCCAACATCATCTGGCGGTGGGACCAGACACTCTGGGCTTGAATAACAGGCTCCTGGATTTCATGGACCACAGGACCATAACTTTTCAAATGGGCTGTGGACAGGGGATGCTCCAAATACTCCAAAAGTGTTTCGACACCTGCCCTTGCTGCTGAAGTTTTTGGTCTTGGAGGCATTGGGTCGTCGTCGTCGTTGTCACTTTCGGAATGTTCCGGGTGTAACACTTATTCTGCAATCTTTGCATCTGTCAGAGATTGCACTAGCCAGTCCTGCACGTTGTCTTCTGTAGTTTTTTCCCCAGCCTTGGACCAACCTGCATCCACGTGCTACAATATTTCCCTTTTTTTTTTTTTTTTTTTTTTTTTTTTTTCTTCTTCTAGAGTAAGCACATTCCTGGCCCTCTTTGGTGCCATACACAAGATAGCCAGGACAAAACACAGCTGTAATAATGCTAAAAGGAGTGGAACCCTCACAAAGGCCACAAACTTGCTTCCGGACTGCATCGCCATTATGCGCACCTATTCAGTTAGCCACTAGGAGCATGACTCCTAGTGGCCAACCGGTATACTAAAGTGCATGCCAAGTTTGATTCAGGTTTCTGTCGTATCTGAATGGCTGTTCGGATGTTTCGGTAATTTTAGAATTTTGCCCTTTCCCAGGGCCTGTTCGGATATTGGCAAGGTTTGGATAATGGCAGGCTGGATATGCGAGGTATCACTATAATTGGGCTCAAGTCATCTAGTGCAAACATTTAACTAAAATCTTTACTTTAATTTTTAAACTGTTTCAAACATACTTGTATGCAACTGATGACTGTGTCCAGTGTACTAGTACACTTAATTAGCATAAGTAAGCAATGAAATCAGGAGCTGTTGTTCCTCGACCAGCTTTCCTACAAGCAAACGTTGTGGAAGTGGCACAAAGATGACTTATTCATTCCAAATTTAATACAATTTAAGGATATCAAAAGTGGAATTCAGCCACAAAGCACACTTGAGTATATTTACCCAGTAAAGTCAAGCAGTGTGACTTGCTTCCATGTTTTGAGGTGTATTACTCTCTGAAACAATTAAATCTAATATAAAAGACTAATTTACATGATGTTAAACATTTAAAAAGGTTAAAAAACAAAAACAATCATATCGTGGCATCAGTAAATTGTAAAACTTAGTATCGCCGGCTCATTTACACTGTTGAAAATGATTATTTTTTTTAACCAACTTTGACACACCATAAAATCATAAGTTTTTTTTATCAGATTCTACTCATTTTAGTCTTATATGATTCAGAAAAGCTTCCCCTACAGACAGGAATTTTTATTTGGGGGTATGTCACAGTTTAAGGGTTACACCTATTAATGTTATGATGTAATACAGTGGTCCTTCGGTTTTTGCCGAAAATTCGTTCCAGAATGCTGCTCAAGTGCCATTACCGAACGAATTTACTTCCTTAAGAAATAATGTCACGTAGGTTAGTCTATTTTAGACCCCCAAAAATACACTTGCAACAGCACTTACGAAAATACACTTACATAAATGTTCGAGTTTGGAGATGCACGAAAACCGAGGGACCACTGTACTACCATTGTAGTTATAAAAATGCTGACAAAAATACTTTCTTTGTGGAACTAGAAGTGGAATGAGATGTTAGAGAATATGTTGGATAATTATGATTAAGGTGAATCCTAAACATAGTAAGATGAGGAACTCAGATTGTTGTAATACACAACTGTCAATAAACAGAATGATGGACAGGGGGATATGAACCAAGGTGGTAGAGCAGCATACTGTCAATTTATGGATCACAGTTTGTGCCCCCCCCCCACTTCCCCCCCTGTCCATCTTTCTGTTTATTCAGAGTAAGATAATGTTTGACAAAAAAAATTCCAGTGCAGTGATGTATATATGGAGGGTAGTAATAGTCTGAATCTCGCAATGAATGTTAAGAAAGAAGTGTTATTAATGTTTTAAAAGGTGAATAATTTGTAAGAAATTAAAACAAGGATTGAAGATAGTGAAAATCTCTGCCTAGATGTGTAGTGTCTCCTGAGTTTGAGAAAAGTGGGTTTTAATGAGTCAGCTTACCCCCTCAGGAAAGGTGTGTTGATGCTGGTAAAAAGGACTCTTAATGCAAAGTATGTGTAGTAATGAGAGGCACTCTGCAGGGAAGGAGAATGTTCATCTGTTTTATCCATCTCGTGCATAGGACAATAATTGCAAGTGAAAGAAAAGGTGTATGGAATTTGATATAAATTGAGAGGGGTAATATTGGGTTAAGAGCAGTACTCCTCAGTGGTTTGAACATATGGAGAAGATGGCTCATGGTAGGTGCTTTGGAAAGATGTACCGAGGTGACATAGAGGCTTAATGAAGGATAAGACAACCAGCATCATAGAAAAAGGAAGTAGGGATTACATAAAGGATAGGTGTGTATGAATATGCAACTAAAACACTTGAGTGCACTTGATAATGTTTCATACAAATTATTCTTTTATAATAAAACTTTCTTTAGGGTAAAGTATTTTAAAGGGTGATTTTATTACATAGGGAAAGTTCCTGTGATAGCATAAAGGTTATAGCACAGACTTGTATCATGTGAGAACATTTATTGATGCAGTCCAGAAGGTACCTGAATGTCTTTATAAGATGTGCATGACAGTTCTTAAAGAAACATACAGTACTAGAGAAGGTATTCTAATGTTTTGTAATAGGCATGAATTGTAAAAGAAAGGAATGTTAACATGTTTGGAGATTACATAATTTTTACTTTTTAGCTTTTGTACGATAAAACAAAAGGGGGTTGAAAATCTTGAAAAACAGTACACCAATAGTACACCATAACAGCAAGTTGACAATGAAAGAGAACAGTATATATTACAGGACATGCTAAAAAGAAAAGTAGTCTGAATGAAGGTCGATTTAAATTTACGAATTAATGTACACTACTTTGACTAATTACCCATCATGAAATATGACTGATTTTATTAATTTATATGATCATCTGCCACATGGTTTTTCTGTTTTTCTTTAGATTATTTTCCTAAATACTTCTGTAGGAAAAGTAAACCCCACATGGTTGAAAAATACAAAATGGGAAGGATTTGTATATTTCATCCTCAGAGACTTCTTCAGTTGAAGAGGGGGGGAAGGGGGTCTCTGAGGACAAAATATACAGATTCTTTCCATTTGTATGGGATTTACCTTTTTACTAATTAGTGTTTAGTACCAAAAATTTTATTTAAGTTTTAATCAGTGTTTGAGATTGTCTTCTGGTATTGGTTAAACTTATTTCCCTGTGAATGAAGAGTATTACTTTGGATTGAACCTTGGGAACCACAATATACTGTGTTGTAAAAAATTAATCCAAACCATTTTGTTCAGGTATGTATGGGACGAGGCTTCATCTGTGAAGTGTGCGGACGTGGAGACCCCATCTTCCCATTCCAGTTGGATTCTACTGCACTGTGCAACATTTGCAGTGCCTGTTTCCATGCTGGCTGTTATTCTCCTATCCGATGCCCTCGCTGTATCAGAAGAGAAACGAGACGATTATCACAGGATCATCACGAAGTGCTGGGCTCATAATTTTCTTAGTTTAAAATATTACTAATATATTTAATGGTCTCCATGGGGAAGTGGAAAAGAATTCTTCCTCCATAACCCATGCGTGTCGTAAGAGGCGACTAAAATGCCGGGAGTAAGGGGCTAGTAAACCCTTCTGTATAAATTACTAAATTTAAAAAGAAAGACTTCTTTTTCTATTTGGGTCACCCTGCTTTGGTGGGATATGGCTGCTTTGTTAAAAAAATATATATATTTAATGTTACAGTATTAAATAAAATCTTTGTATCTTTCTTTCCACTATTCTTATAGCAATTCAGTAAAATGACATGTGCATTTTGCTCTTCATTCACTCTCCTAAGTTTCCCTCTTTTAGCATTTTTATCTTGTAATTGATAAAAAGCTACTTGCATTTGTTGTATATATCATTGCTAGAAAAGTCTACCAAAGAATAATTTTATCTCATTTTGAGATCTGATTGTATATTTTTCAACTTATTAAAAGTATTTAAGCAGACTGCCAAATAAGTTAAATGTGCTTTAAGTTAGTGAGCCATATGTAGATGTAGTCTAATTGTAGAATACTTTAATAGCTAACAAAGATTTGGTTTAGATTTATTTAAGGCTAAGTATTGTGGTGCATTGTCAGTCACTGTTCATTAATCAAAACTATTTACACTAGCCAACAGCATTTCACTTTTTACCCCGTTCAGAAACCAAATTGGTTGTTTTAAATTAGCTTTGATGCACTGATCATGAATCTGAGCTTGTTTAGTCTATATCATTTTTTTTTTTTCTTATGATTGATATTTTGGCTGTTTAAAGTTGAAGAACCACATGTGTTACATGTTGAGTGTGGTGTATGCAATGACAAACACTTATCTTTATTAAGAAATTCATTATATGTACATACATACACCCTGCCTCGGTGGGAAATGGCCGATGTGTTAAAAAAAAAAAATATGCATAACAGAAATCTAACACAAAGTGGGAGTTGTCACAGCTGCTTTTTGCTGATGACACTGTGCTTTTGGGAGATTCTGAAGAGAAGTTGCAGAGGTTGGTGGAAAGGAAATTGAAAGTGAATATAGGAAAGAGTAAGGTGATGAGGATAAAAAGATTAGGTGATGAAAGATTATATATCAGATTGGAGGGAGAGAGTATGGAGGAGGCGAATGTATTCAGATATTTAGGAGTGGACGTGTCAGCAGATGGGTCTATGAAGGATGAGGTGAATCATAGAATTGATGAGGGTAAAAGGGTAAGTTGTGCACTCGAGTCTGTGGAGACAAGAACTTTGTCCGTGGAAGCAAAGAGGGGAATGTATGAGAGTATAGTTATATCAACACTCTTATATGGGTGTGAAGCATGGGTGGTGAATGTTGCAACAAGGAGAAGGCTGGAGGCAATGGAGATGTCATGTCTGTGATCAATGTGTGGTGTGAATATAATGCAGCGAATTCATAGTGTGGAAATTAGGAGGAGGTGCAGGATTACCAAGACTGAGGATTACCAGGGCTGAGGAGGGGTTCTTGAGGTGGTTTGGACATGTAGAGAGATGGAACAAAGTAGAATGACTTCGAGAGAGTATAAATCTGTAGTGGAGGGAAGGCGGGGTAGGGGTCGGACTAGGAAAGATTGGAGGGAGGGGGTAAAGGAGGTTTTGTGTGCGAGGGGCTTGGACTTCCAGCAAGCATGCATGAACGTATTTGATAGGAGTGAATGGAGACAAATGGTTTTTAATACTTGACATCCTGTTAGAGTGGAAGCAAAGTAACATTTATGAAGGGATTCAGGGAAACCGGCAGGCTGGACTTGAGTCCTGGAGATGGGAATACAGTGCCTGCATTCTGAAGGAGGGATGTTAAATTTTGCAGTTTTATAACTAGTGTAAGCATGCCTCTGGCAAGACAGTGATGGAGTAAATGATGATGAAAGTTTTTCTTTTTCGGGCCACCCTGCCTTGGTGGGAAACGGCCGATGTGTTAATAATAACTGAAATTTCCATGCAGCCATGCATATTTACATCACAATTTTCAGACTTTAGTGTCCAGCAGTAGTCAACCATCCAAATGATTGTCATGTTTTCCTTGTTTGTCTTCACGATGTCTAGGTCTTGGTGAAATCTTTCACCGTGGGGTTTTATCTCGCAAACTGTACGTGTTGGAGCAAAACTTAAGTTCAGATTTGAATTCATCGTCTCCAAAATTAGTTAGAAATGCATTTTTAAACTTTAATAGACACCATTGTTGGCCAGTGTTATTAATTTCTTGACACTTCTTGAATCAAATAACATTTTGCATTTTAAAGAATATGTAATTATCTACATAATCTATTGCTATTTTTTTTTCTGTTAAAGCAGTATTTGGAAATATATTTGAGCAGATTAAGTGGTCTTGATATGCTTAACTACTTATTCAACAACTTGCATACATTAAAGACTTATGTGAACAGTAAATTTATATACCGTATTTGTAAATATGAATTGTTTTTATACTTGATCATACGGGTTTAGCATATTTTGTGAAAATATATCTACCCACAATGATGTAGATGTCAAAGATAGTGACATCGAATCCATGCACAGTTGAAGGACAACCAAAGAAATTAAACCCTAGACTAATAAATTATGTGGGAAGAATGTGTTATCATTTAATTAAGGTTCTTAAATATAACCTAGGATACTATAATTTTCCCCCACCTCCCTTGTGGTCCCTCCCTAGGGTAAGACTCGACAGCTAACACCTGGGTAGCTATTTACAACCCTTGCGTCTCTCTCTGTCTTGAGAATTAAACCTGGATTGTCATTTGTAAGCCATATGCTGTTGCACTGCAAATTGTTTCATATATGGTATACAGTATGTACAATAAAATAAGAACTGTACTTTTAAATTTAAACAGTGTTTGAAATATAATAAATGTTAAATTTTTATAGTCTGTAATTCAGCATGAAAGTATGGTAGAAAAATAGTAAATATATATCTTTCTGGGATACTAAGCACGGTAACAGATGACAGAAGCCATATGTTATTGCTGATTGTGATTTTTGTATCTATATTTTTTTTTTTTTTTTTTTACCCTAAGGTAGGAATAATTGTAACTTCTTGAATTTTGTAAATTTTTGTGTATGGTTTTCTCTGTAGATACTGTAGCTATGGTCTTCAAATCAGTGAAACATTATAAGTATTGTATTTAAGAATTGTTACAGTTGAGATTTCCTAGTTCTATAATGTTGCTATGTATTAATCAAGATTTTTTTTTTTTTCATAAAATTTTATATAATGAAAAAAACCCACTGAATTTGTCTTCAATATATTCAAAATATTTGTTATATGGGATGTGTTAGGTATAATGTTTTGTCACAAAATATACACATTATGAGCTTATATAACTGTATGGCTGTTTTATTATACACATTAGAATTTAAATACTGCATGATAAAAAAATGTTTCTTAGGTGTTTGTTCTTGGTTAAAAGCACGTCTTTTTTATAGTTTATGATCCTGATGATCATACTCGTACTCTTTAATATAAACTTTAGTACAGTATTTCTTATTCATCCTTGTTGTTGCATATATACCTTGGTGTGCGAGGGCTTGTGAATTTCTTGAAGGAACAGACACTCGGGGATAACAAAATCCCAAATTATTATAACTGATTAAAATTTTATTTGCTTTTTTCTGTGATATCACTGGTTACTGACTTTATCAGCTACTTTTGATGTGGAGTTGCAATGATAATCAACTACACAGTGCATCTGTTGGATTTCTTTCATCGTTCTAGGCTTATGTGATGGTTACTGCATGTGTTGTTGAATGTAGTAATTGGCAGGATAAATCAAACCCAACATTCTGCAGGTTTCTTGAAAATTTTAAGAAGAAAACAAAGGTTTTCTGCTAAGAGACAGAAAGACTAGGAGTTGAGGAAAAATTGCTGAAGGGCCCTTGATTTAAGGATTTTTTTTTTTTTTTTTTTTTTCTCTCTCTCTCTCTCTCTCTCTCTCTCCCTCTGAGATTGCCTCTCATTCCTCAGATGCTGTATGACCCCAGTGGGTTAAGGGTTTCCTTATGAATATAGTCTAATAATTATAATAGCTGGATATAATTCAGTCACTTATTGATCCACGAAAGGTATCCCATAACCCCAGTCTTAACTGTCTGAACCCACAAGAGGCATAGTAGTAGATAAATTTTTAGCAGCTAAATTCCCAGCTATTTGAAGGCAGTTCCTTTATGTACCCAGTGGGAGATAACAGACCTTGTCTTGGTCCTACTAGGTGGATTTCAGTTCCCTCAGGTTGGCCATGAAATATGGAGGCCAAACTAAGTACTACGCTGTGTGTTTGCCATGCATAGTGACCTGTGAACGTTTACCTGCTTTGCCTGAAATTTAGCCTGCCTATAGAGCTGGGGCCCTCAGGTGGGCAACACACTTCTTTGGTGAGGGAAGAGAGGTGAAACTGGCTAGCTTTGCATTGCTATCCATTGTTTGGTAGTTTTGAATTGCTATCCATTGTTTGGTGGGAGCAATGTATTAAGCTAGGGTCAAGCAAGAGGCAAAGGGTGGGCAGTTTTTTGTTTCATGGATGCCACTTAGTACAGTGGTACCTCGAGTTACGATATTTTTTTGTTCGAGAATGCTGTTCAAGTGCCATTACCAAATGAATTTATCCCCATAAGGAATAATGTAAAATAGACTAGTCCTTTTACACCCCCAAAAATATACTTACAAAAGCATTTAAAAAAACTTACATAAAAGGGCGATTTTGGGGACCATCGTAACTCGAGGTACCACTGTACTCTGTTGATCACTCACTTATAATTCTCTATTATCCTTGGGGTCATTTGTCTTAGTATGCAAGCCCTTCCTTGTTGGACTATGGTGGATGGAGAAATGGGGAGCTGAAGGTTCTTCATCACTGTCCCTGACAATTGTTTTGGCTTTTCCCTGAATCACAAAGGTGATTTGCAAATCATCCTTGTGATAACTGACACTATTGTTTTCACTCTAGAATTAAGGCAACTACTGCTATTTTGGATTCTGTAACCTGATACTTCTTGACCTCTATAATTGTTGGGTTCCATTACCTCTGAGATGTATGGCCTACAAACCTGTTTAATTTTTTTTATGCTTCAACCTAGTGAAGCTTTGGATGTGCTGTGTGATTATGTAATCAGTTAAATGATTTTGATAGTTAGCTCAAGGGTCACCTTTGTATATCAAGCATGATTTGATTCATATAGTGCTCATTAATGATGCTACTTGTGCGGAAAGCCTATCAAAATTGCAAACTACAAATAATTGTGTAACTGTTGTCAGACACACTCCTTAATACATGCTGTGGAACAATTATCCTTCCTCATTCAGTTATCCATCAGTGAGCATTTACTGAGTACACACACTATTTTCTTGGAACTACAATTGAAACAATTATCCATGCTCAAAAGTAGACACTTTTGTCTGTCCTGCATGAGGACAACATACATACTTTAGTAATGATGCCAACTTAATATTCAATGGCCATGAGCTCCCTTTTACTATGTACTTAGTGGGTAACTGTTTAACAGTAACAGCTCTCTTACCCATTAGCCAACAGTGCCTTCAGTGCTAGTGGTTCAGACACCCTGCTAAGTATTGTCAGAAGTGTGCAGAATGCCCTACCTGTGCTTTCCCTACTAATGATGGTAAACCTTGCAAACTACAGTACCTATCTGAATTGTGCCAAGGCTCATCCTGCTTATTTCTGTTCATGTCCCTATTAAACTTGTTTTGCAATCCATGTGCTGTGCTAGTAATTGAATGTGCGGTTCTAATAATATAAGTGAACTAACTGCTAAACTCTTTTGGGTTTAGCACTTAGTTCAATTATATTATTATTAGTAGTAACCTCTTACCTGCTACCACCAGAATCTGCCTCTGTCACTCACTCGCCCACAACCTTTACTCAACTTTTCTTGTTTATGGAAGCTGTATATATTTTACAATGCAATATTAAAAGATAGAGTGAAATTGGGGAGCTTCAGGTGCTGGTCTCCTCTTTTTCTCCTTAAAATATTTGTCTCCAAGAAACTAAACTGTCAGATTATTGGTTTTCCTATCTATTGCTACTTTCTTTTACCCTCATGGCTCATACAATGAAAATTCCGTACACCAGATTGTTCATCCAAACTATATTATACTGCGACTCATGTTGATTTAGATAAGTGGTATACTATCCACTCTGTAAATTTTTCCTCCTCATCTTTCACTCCGTGCAATTCCTAATTTTATCTTTGCGTGAACCAATACTTCCTATAGATATTAACTGCTATCATACTCTATGTATTGATCATCTCATTCCTACACCCTTCCTTGTTGTATGTTGTATCACAGTTTGTGATACAACAGATAGCAAATTGGGATTTAGGCAGCCCAATAATGCACCAGCACTGCAAAAATTTGAAACCAACTTAGAGATCTTCTCCAATCATTACATGGAATCTAACAATTTCAGTTTCAACTACACAACTCGTCACTAACAACTCATAGCCAACACAATATCCCAGCAGGTCAGCTAGCTACCAACATAAATTACCCTAACAAAACTTGCAGCCACTAAAAGTCACATCCATTGTGGCTAATCTGTCACTTCAACACATCACCACCACATCTACAACACATTGGTCTGCTGGTGTCTATCATCATGTTTATACGATCTCCACCGGTTTCTCAACCCTTAGGTTTATTTGGTCCTAATGACCCAGTTGACATGTTTACCTCTGACCTAGTTAGTGAGGTAAATGTGGTTCATGCAGGTGATGTGGACCAATTGATTTATTCATACTTAACTGCTTCATTGCTGCTCTCAGATCAAACCTGATAAGTGCCTATCCCCAGGTGTTGTGTGATCCCACCACACAAATCCCTGATTACAGTACGTACTACAATCTCTGCCACCTCACAACACCTTTATCAATCACTCCAGTCCAAAAATACCCCTTGCTTACCTCTACCACTGTATTACTAGTAAGCAATAATGTCAATTTTCTACTGGAATATCAGGATACAGTAGGAAGTGAGGAGAGTTTCATAAGAAAGAAAGAACACTGCAGCAGGCCTACTGGCCCATGCGAGGCAGGTCGAATTCACTCACCGGTTTAAGCCAATGCCTTAAGGTAGTCAGGTCAGGTCAGGTCTCATTCCCTAAGGAAGGAACACAGCAACTGACCTAGTAGCACAAGCTGGTCATGTCCTCCCACACCCACTCATGTATGTATTTATTTAACCTATTTTTAAAACTACTCAATGTTTTAGCTTCTATGACGGTACTCGGGAGTTTGTTCCACTCATCCACAACTCTATTACCAAACCAGTGCTTCCTATATCCTTCCTGAATCTGAATTTTCCCAACTTAAATCCATTGCTGCGTGTCCTGTCTAGGCTAGATATTTTTAGCACACTATTTACATCCCCTTTATTCATTCCTGTTTTCCATTTGTATACCTCAATCATATCCCCCGTGTATATGTATGTACAGTGGTACCTCGAGTTACGATATTTTTTGTTCGAGAATGCTGTTCAAGTGCCATTACCAAACGAATTTATCCCCATAAGGAATAATGTACAATAGACTAGTCCTTTTACACCCCAAAAATATACCTACAAAAGCATTTAAAAAAATAAACTTACATAAAAGGGCGATTTTGGGGACCATCGTAACTCGAGGTACCACTGTATGTGTCTTAGATACTCTAGATGACATAATGCAGTTGGGTTTCCTATCTCTGGTTATGATTTTTACATTATTCATTTGACCCCTTTCCTGCTGACTCTTACAATGAAAGTGCCCTTCTTGTGCACAACGATGTCCTGCATTCCCAAATTTCTGTTCAGACTCTCTATCGAGGGATATTCCTTGACGGTGAGGAGCTTTTGATCCAAGGAAATGGACTGGCTCTTCCTTAGATAGAACTTGATTGCCTCCCATTCTGCAGGGTTTGGCAAACCTAGCCCATGTATATAGTAATCTGTTAAGACTCCATTATACTGCTCTTTGTATCTTTCCCCTCCTGTCCCTTGTCTTTAACAAATAAGCAGTCTTTGATTTTATCCTTACCTGTGCCTCTCCCTTTATTAGGCAATTTTAAACACCAATGTTTATACAAATAGAAATCTGTGAACCAATACCCTCTCATGTATAGGTCTCTGTTCTTCCTCAATAGCCCTAGAATTTGATTGGACATTTATAAATGATCTTCAAGACAGTGATTATTTCCCTTTTCTTATTACTGTACTTCTCATTCCTTCAACTGCCCTTCTTGCTAATCTTAATGGCAATTTGAGTGAAAATTTAGCACTTTATATGCAAAATACTTCTTTTTCTGAACTTCCTAACATTTTCACTGCCAACAATCCATTACTTCTTTGTCACCTCGGTAATATCTGGTTACGCTCACTATACCCAGGGCCTTGAGTAACTTCAGAAATGTTCCCTTTGGTCTCCTGACTTCTAGTGTGGCTTATTTGAAATGCACTGTGTGGGGCCACTACCTTTACAGTTTCACCATTGAAGCTTTCCTAACTTAGCGGCAAGTGAGAATGCACGCGTGTTGCATTATACAGAGATCTAAATAAACTTGTTGGCACAGTCTGGAAAAAAGTACAAAAGTTAACAGGCAAGTGTACTCCTGACCATGTTCCCAGCCATACCATTGTTGGTGAAAAAAATAGTAAATCTTGTTGACATCACCAAAACAATTGGGTATCACTGTGTTTTCTATGGCCTACATTTACTTTCCTTCAATCCAAACTTGAGTGGAATATTTCCCCACTGAACTCTGCCTCTTGTACTGATGAACCATACAATGTCCCCTTTAAGTTTTGGGAATTTACATCAACGCTATCTGCATGCCGAACTACAGCAGCTGGGCCTGATATACACGATCAGGTGCTGCAACACTTACACCCTAATGAACTTGTCTTCCTTTTATACTTGTTCAATCAGGTATGTTTTAAAGGTGTTTTGCCCTTACAATGGAAAACTTCAGTAGTCCTACCTTTTTGTAAACCAGGTACCTCAGGACAAGATCCATCTCATGGAACCAAAGCTCTTAGGATATATCCAGAGTGAGGGAGAAAAGGCTGGTTCTCCAGGATAGGTTCCTTATTGGATAGCCCAGACTAGGTTCTTTTATATACAGTATTATATTATAAATTAAAAAATTATTGTATTTTAACTTTTATTTTTCAATAAAAAGTCAGTTGTATGGATATTGTTGGTGTCTTTTTATTAATTTATCTAAACTCTGCTCCTTATGTGATTATATTTTTTTTGACTTATGGTAGTCTCAAGGCCCAAGTTGGCTGGTAATGCTGGTCTTACCAGTACTATTTATAAATTGTTAGAATGCTTTGTCAGTAAATAAATGTCTCATTTGGTACTTGAGAGATGCAAATCTCTCTCCTAATTATTCCCCTCAAAGGAGGTTCCTTGATGCTGGTGAGAGGCTCTTAATCTAGGGAATTGGATCTGTGCTCCAATTCCCTGAATGCCTTCCATTCCCCCCTCCCACAGGCATTATAATCCCTATGGGTTTAGCACTTCCCATATAATCAATTTGGTTTTAAAAAGGATCACTTTATTCCGACTCTATACACACACAAAGATTTGGTTACTGTTGTTCTTGCTGTGCTGTATGACCCCTGTGGTTTAGCGCTTCTTTTTTATTATAATAATAATACTGTTGTTCTTTATAAAAATCTAATGACACTACCTGGCATTTCAACATTTTATCCCATGCCCATTCCTTAGACTTCTAAGGCAGATTCAGCACTGTATGACCCTTGTGGGTTTAGCGCTTAGTTTTGATAAAAATAATAATGATAATCTAAGGCAAATTACCCCCTGTGATTTAGTGCTTCTATTTGATTATAATAATAATAATAAGGCAAATTACAGCTTTACCTCAAAGATTTTCCATTATGGACACTTCAGTGTTTAAGAGAATAATAGCAAGGCTTAGCTTAGTCCTTAGTACTGTATTACCTTATTCTTGATAGTTATTAAACGGACTTACCTTAGTTTTTCCCACAAGTCAGCCTCATATGTAGATGATTTGGTAACTGCCTGTGCAGGACCAGACTACTGAATTTTAGTGATCAGTCTACATCATGCTAGATTGCACACCTCTGAAAGGAGGTTACTTGGGATACCAGTAAGTGGCTCTTGATCTAAGGAATTGGATCTGTTATTCCCTTTCTTGGATCAAACCTGACTGCTTCCCATTCCCCAAAGCACTGTAAAACCCCTCTGGGTTTAGCACTTCCCAAAAATATAATAATATAGATCCCACAGCTAACTGGACCACTTCACGCTGTTTTAGAGAAAATTTGAAAGCAACTTATACCCTTCATGAGACAGCCTGTCATGCCACAGCCTTACATGACTTCCCTCAGGATGTGCTAGTTACATTTCTATTCCTTTTCTTTGACTGCCAAATGTTATGGTAGTGTCTCATATTATCTCCCTGTCGTACACGACTGAGCCTATTTAAAACTTTAGCCCATTTTACTTTGGTAGCTGATAGGCAAAATCTTTTCAGACTTCATTTGTGGTTTAGCGCTTCTTTTGATTTTAATAATAATAATTTTCAGACTTCATGCAGCCCTGAATGTGCCCGAGCTAGTCTATGGGAACCAAGTATGTAACTCATCCTCCTTAGTTATTTTTAAGAAACTTAATCCATTTATGAGCAGGGATTACAAACAGGGCCTTCCGATCTTTTCAGGTCGAGAGCCTGTACACTGTACAGTGTACACACAAACAAATATCTCATTTTTTTGGCATGATTATTATCTTTGCTATTTTGTTCATTTCCACGACGTTCATAAGATTGAAAAGTACAAAATAATCACAGATGTTGGTAACAAATTCATTTAATTGTTGACTCTCCCTTTGCTGCGACCTTTAGTCTCCAAGATCACACTTTACCATCACCTCTTAACTAGTCTCCCTCTTAAATAGTCTTCCCTGTATATTCACCCCAAATCTTACTCTTCCCTTCCTTCATGGGCAGTTTCAGTGACTCATGTCTATTCTTCCGTTCGTGTCTGAAGGCTAACAAACTCGCGCTCACTCTCCCTTGAATATTTTCAGTCGTATTCTCATGTTGTGGTGGCCTTCAAACACAGTTAAAAAGCCTCTGATGGAGTAAGGAATGAAGGTATCTTTTCAAGTAAAGCAAACCTAGAACATTCAATAAAGTCAGCCAGTATGACTCACGAAATCGTAATGACACGATTGCAAACAAACCATACCACGGGTGGGGGTTCGAACCCGCGGTCAGTCAGCCAGTGTTTTAACAGATGCTGTATGACCCTTGTGGGTTTAGCGATTAGTTATAATTATAGTAATAATAACAGGAATGATATATGGCATACTTTCTATTTTACACATTGCAACCATCTCGTCCTCCTCCTTCATGAGCCTGAATACCTTCCATCCTCCCCCCCACATGCGTTGTATAATCATACGGGTTTAGCGCTCCCACATAATTATAATAATAACAATCGTCCAGTGTTGTTTCAGATTAGGCGAATTTCTAGTAAGCACAAAATAAGTTTTTAAAGCATAAAAAGGCACAATATTGTGACTGGAACAATACACAAATAACTCGCAAATGTGAGACTGAAACTTATGTCGACGTTTCGGCCGTGTGGCTTGTTAATGATCCCAACTGCACCAAAACGTCCTAAGTTTCGGTCTCCCGTGTGTGCGATATTTATGTACAATTTTTTTTTTTTTTTGCTAGGTTCCTGGACATACTGACTTTCAGTCTCAGTCACTCTGCTTACTATTCAAGATCTGCTCCTTGATGCTGGTGAGGGGGCTTTTGATTCAAGGAATTGGATCTGCCCTCCCTTGGATCGAGCCTGAATGCTCCCCATTTCCCCCATGAATATAATAATAATAATAATAATCCAGAGATTGTGACTCAGTGACACAAGACTCGCTGACGACACAAAGATGGCGGGTCGTGTCTACTACGACTACCAACTGATTTTAAACAGTTAACCATTCCTTAATAGACTGACCTGCAGCGCTGTATGATCCTTGTCGGCTTAGCGCTTTCTTTGATTATAATAATAATAATAGACTGACCTACAGTACATATATCAGAGAGCACTTAAAATTGTTGAAACTTCAACCTTTCATGCTGTCTGACTTCATGACTTTTTTTTTCTTACCAGAGACTAACTTATTGAACCAACTATAGTGTTGATTTTTACACTTAACACTAACCTTCACCTCTGTGATGCACAACCCGTATGGGTTCGGCGCTCGTTTTCGATGATAATAATAATAGAGGGAGAATGGGGTATGGGGAGGGGGGTTGAAGCAAGGAAGATGGCCACCCAGGTCATCAGTGTCCAGACACCACAGGTAAACGTGCATTTTCCTGCGCTTTTAGATCCACTCCGACGGAAATCGAATGTGTGTAAATCACGACGGTATCTCTGCGGTTCCTGTTACCCCCCCAGCCATCTTCTGCTTCCCCTCACCCCTTTCTACTCCCCTTCCCCTCCCTCCCTCCCCTTTACGTATCTCTTCTAAAAGAAAAAAAAACTTGATATCGTTCTCTTTTGCTGGTGAAAAAGATGTAACGAGCTGTCACTATAAATTTTTCGAAAGCGAATCTGCCTCTCCCTCTCCCCCTTCTCTCCCTCTCCCCCTTCTCTCCCTCTCCCCTTCTCTCTCTCTCTCTCTCTCTCTCTCTCTCTCTCTCTCTCCATGGTAAGATTTGTGAAACAAGACTAACACACCAACAAGCTGCTGTATCATAACAAACACTGTAATAATATGTAAATTACTTTAAGATCAACAGAAGCTGGGAATAAGGAAAGAGAAGAATGGAGAGAATGATAAATAGGGAAGACAAGCGAGAGAGTCTCAGGAGGCGGAAGAAGACGATAAAGGGGAAATGAGAAAGGAGGATGAGAAGGAAGAAGAAGAGAGAAGACCACGAAACGAAGGGGGAAAGACACAGGAGCCGTGAATCGACCCCCTGCAACCACATATGGGTGAATGCAGGTTGAAAACCAAGCTCCTCTCCGTACAACGTTTCACTCAAGTGTAGAGCTTTAGAGGTTTACCCAGTCATGCTGAAGCGTTACGTCCCAGCTTAAGCTTAGCTGCTCAACCTGCCTTCACTGTCGTCATCAGCACGACTTTCGGGTCGATGAAGGAGAAAGCAGAGGAGGAGGAAGAGGTTGAGAGGAAGAGAAAAGCAGAGCTCAAGGGAGAGGTGCAGCAGGAGAGGTCGACCTTTGATGTTGGTTCTCAGGGTAGTGCCTCCACCACAGCCAATTCCTTAGATCTGCATTTAGATGGGCGAGATCTTGACAGTCGTACCAGACTTATTTTTATCCAAGAAAACCTAAAAGTGCAGAGTCTTCCCTTTCCCCCCCTCCCTCCCCATCCCCCCCAGTCTCGTGTTTGTCTACAGAGGATTTCAATAACATGAAGGTCGAGTGTTCTCTTTAAATATTTACAAGCTAAGGCCTGTCATTAGCCATTTCCTGTAAATGCGATGGTTATATACTATTATTACTGCTACTACTGTTACTGCTACTGCTACTACCACTACTTTTACTACTACTACTACTCTTTTACTGCTATTACTACTGCTACTACTACTACTACTATTACTACTACTGCTATTACTACTATTACTACTGCTACTACCACTACTATTACTTCTACTACTACAACTACTACTATTTTTACTACTACTACAGCTACTATTACCACTACTACTAATAATAATACTGATGAGAGAGAACATTTTCACTAAAAATATTTTAAGAACAATTTTAAAGATAGTTTTGTGGACTATTTCATGACTCATGAAGCAGACGTTATTTGATTTCTGAAATGTACTGCAGCGCTGTATGACCCTTGTGGGTTTAGTGCTGACTTTTGATTGTAATAATACAAATCTGAATTGTACTGCGCGACCAACACTCAGTCGTGGAAAAAAAACACACACCGGCTATAGCTGTAAAAGACGTTAACACCCGATATAAGACATTGTAATCAAACAATAAAACGCTAAACCGACAAGGGTCATGCAGCAAACTCGGTATAAGATGACTGTGGAAATTTATTCGTATCAAAAAATTCCACGGCCGGATTCGAGGTAAATAATTTGATGCCGTGGTCGAGGTGACCCTTAACACATCAAGTTTAGTGAGCAAATTGATAGATTTACATCTTAAGAATGATTTAGGTAGGTTTAAATTGTTAGTAAATAATATTAGAATTAATAATATAACCTTAGACATTAATATTATGTTGTATTAGGTAATGAGATGGGACTAACGTTGTCTTCTGCTTCTAGCAGTCTTGGTAGCAACAGCCTAAGGAGCTTCCGGCTCAATGACCATGCTGGCTTCAAAATACTGCCTGGTGACCAACGATGGAGATCAGAGAGGCTTCCCTGAAGGACGGCAGATATTTTGTCTCTTCCCAGGCCCCAGTAGTAAGACAACTTGCTGCTTTACTCTTAGCATTTATCGGCTGGTGGTACCTGGGAAAACACAGGGTAATTGAGCATGGGGTTACGTGTAGGTAGACGCCCAACTTAATGGTAAATAGCAGCTATGACTGCTATGGGATTACCCTTAGAAAATTAGACCAGAAGCTAGTAGTTCCTTACACCCATAAATATTAGTTAGAGAAGCCTCCAAAGATTTCAGGCCTGGTCACAGACCGGGCCGAGGGGGCGTTGACCACAGAAACCCTCTCCAGGTATACCCCTAAGGTGTTGCTGAAGTTATTAATAATTTAAGTGTCAGGGGCCCAAGATTGTTCAACTGCCTCCCAGCATACATAAGGGGGATTACCAATAGACCAATAGCTGTCTTCAAGAAGGCGCTGGACAGGCACATAAAGTCAGTACCTGATCATCAGGGCTGTGGTTAGTACGTCGGGTGTTGATCAGGCCCTGATCCACTATGAGGCCTGGTCACAGACCGCGCCGTGGGGGCGTTGACCCCCGGAACCCTCTCCAGGTATACTCCAGGTAAACACTTATAAGTAACATACGTCCTTATAAGTAACATACAGATTTATAAGTAACATGCGTCCTTATAAGTAACAGACTTATAAGTAACATACGTGCTTATAATTAAGATACTTATAAGTAAAATAGGTACTTATAAGTAAGATAGAGTCAGACAGACTGTTATATACAGCACACCTGCCTGTAGCCCACACCTGCCTGTAGCCCACACCTGCCTGTAGCCCACACCTGCCTGTAGCCCACACCTGCCTGTAGCCCACACCTGCCTGTAGCCCACACCTGCCTGTAGCCCACACCTGCCTGTAGCCCACACCTGCCTGAAGCCCACACCTGCCTGTAGCCCACACCTGCCTGTAGCCCACACCTGCCTGTAGCCCACACCTGCCTGCAGCCCACACCTGCCTGTAGCCCACACCTGCCTGTAGCTCACACCTGCCTGCAGCCCACACCTGCCTGTAGCCCACACCTGCCTGTAACCCACACCTGCCTGTAGCCCACACCTGCCTGTAGCCCACACCTGCCTGTAGCCCACACCTGCCTGCAGCCCACACCTGCCTGTAGCCCACACCTGCCTGTAGCCCACACCTGCCTGTAGCCCACACCTGCCTGTAGCCCACACCTGCCTGCAGCCCACACCTGCCTGTAACCCACACCTGCCTGCAGCCCACACCTCCCTGCAGCCCACACCTGCCTGCAGTCCACACCTGCCTGCAGCCCACACCTCCCTGCAGCCCACACCTGCCTGCAGTCCACACCTGCCTGCAGTCCACACCTGCTTGCAGCCCACACCTGCCTGCAGCCCACACCTGTCTGCAGTCCACACTTGACCCAGCATGTAGAGGAACTAGAAAAGTCAGGACGTACGGAGCTCTGGGAACTGACCTATGAGATTATTATATTTTAAAAGCAAGTACTACTAAGTCTGTATGGATCTACGAGGAGAGAATCACAGAGGTGAAAATGACATACAATGCAATCAAGCTTCCTTCACAGTTTCAGGGATAGGTACGACAGGGCCACGAGGCAGCAAGGTTGTGTAAGCCCGTGGCATTCATGAGGTGGGGGCCGCCTCCTCCCTACCTCCCCTTCCAACTCACATATGTGGAAGCATAATTTGATTCAGTAAACTGCATTCGTTTAGCGTTTGTAAACAAGTGTTGGTCACTGTACCAGCAACGTGAAAAGCATTAATGTTTGTTGTTATGGTTGTGGTTGTTATGTAGTAGTTTTGTTTACGTTGATAATGTCAGTATTATTGCTGATAGCAGGGGGGAGGGATCTACTACGAAACTAATGAAGCTTAAGCTTCAGGGCCTCTAACTTCGGAGGGGCCCCAGAAGCCACTTTAGTCCACATTGCTTAAAATTTTTGGGTCTACTGTATGAGAAGGGGTTGCCAAGGGGCCCCCATGACAGTTCAAACTTCAGGGCCCCAGAAATGCGGGTCCGCCACTTATTGGTAGGATTGTTGTCAATATTTTTGTTGTTAGTTACACGTGAATGGAATTACTGAAAGTAAACAAACCCAGGAGAGGTGAGCCGTGTTTATGTGGTTATTGGTAATGGACAACATAATCTGAAACAAATTATTTTGTGTAATGTAGAAGTACCATAGAGATTTTTATGTGGTTGTTAATTTGACTAAATATGATATTTACATATAATTTTTTTCTCTGGCTACACACACACACACACACACACACACACACACACACACACACACACACACACACACACACACACACACACACACACACACACACACACACACACACACACACACACACACACACATACACACACACACACTTACACACACACACACACACACACACACAGTGGGCGCCTGTGACGAGCGGTGTACCGCAGGGGTCAGTCCTAGGACCAGTGTTATTCCTGGTATATGTAAATGACATGACGGACGGGATAGACTCAGAAGTGTCTCTATTCGCGGATGATGTGAAAATAATGAGGAGAATCACATCGGAAGAGGACCAGGCAGGGCTGCAAACAGACCTGGACAAGCTCGACATCTGGTCTAGCAGATGGCTTCTCGAATTCAATCCCTCCAAATGCAAAGTCATGAGGATCGGAGAAGGGCAAAGAAGACCGCTGACAGAGTACAAGCTAGGCGGACAAAGGCTACAAACCTCGGCAAAGGAGAAAGACCTTGGAGTGAGTATAACGCCAAGCACTTCTCCGGAGGCACACATTAACCAGATAACTGCGGCAGCATATGGGCGTCTGGCAAACCTTAGATTAGCGTTCCGTTACCTTAACAAGGAATCGTTCAAGACACTGTATACCGTGTACGTCAGGCCCATACTAGAATATGCAGCACCAGTCTGGAACCCACACCTGGTCAAGCACGTAAGGAAACTGGAGAAAGTGCAAAGGTTTGCGACAAGGTTAGTTCCACAACTCAGGGGTCTGTCTTATGAAGAAAGATTGAGGGAAATAGGACTAACAACACTGGAGGAAAGAAGGGTCAGAGGAGACATGATAACGACATACAAAATACTGCGGGGAATTGACAAGGTAGATAGTGACAGGTTGTTTCAGAGAGGGAACACAGAAACAAGGGGACACAACTGGAAGCTGAAGACTCAGATGAGTCAAAGGGATGTCAGGAAACATTTCTTCAGCCACAGAGTAGTCAGGAAGTGGAATGGACTAGAGAAAGATATAGTGGAGGCAGGAACCATACATAGTTTTAAGACAAGGTATGATAAAGCTCATGGAGCAGGGAGAGCAGAGACCCAGTAGCAGACAGCGAAGAGGCGGGGCCAGGAGCTGAGTCTCGACCCCTGCAACCACAATTAGGTGAGTACAATTAGGTGAGTACACACACACACACACACACACACACACACACACACATACTTACACACACACACGGACCAGATATCTCTCCATCGGTTCTGAGAGAAGGAGCTGAGGCACTGTGTGTGCCTCTAGCAACAATCTTCAACAAGTCTATCGCACACGGCAACTGCCGGTGTGGAAGACAGCAAATGTATTCCCAATGTTACTGAAAGGAGAGAGACACGTAGCATAAAACTACAGACCAGTGTCACTGACATTCATAGTGTGTAAAGTTATGGAGAAGATTATCAGGAAAAAGAGTGGTGGAGCACCTGGAAAAGAGTGGTGGAGCACCTGGAAAAGAGTGGTGGAACACCTGGAAAAGAGTGGTGGAACACCTGGAAAAGAGTGGTGGAACACCTGGAAAAGAGTGGTGGAGCACCTGGAAAAGAGTGGTGGAGCACCTGGAAAAGAGTGGGTTCATACATGACAACCAACACGGCTTCAGAGATGGAAAATCCTGTGTCAAAAACCTACTGGAGTTCTACGACAAGGTGACAGAAGTAAGACACGAGAGAGAAGGATGGGTAGATTGCATTTTTCTGAACTGTAAGAAGGCTTTTGACACAGTACAGTACAAGAGACTGGTACACAAGCTAGAAGAGCAGGCAGTATTAACAGGAAAAGCACTACAACGGATCAAGGCATACCTGAAAGGAAGGAAACAACGAGTGATTGTCCGTGATAAGGTGTCGGAATGGGCGCATTTGATGAGTGGGGTTAAACAAGGATCAGCACTAAGACTGGTAATTTTTCTTGTAGACGTGAATGACATGACGAAAAGAATAGAGTCAGAGGTGACCCTGTTCGTAAGTGACGTGAAACTAATGAGGAGAATACAAGCAAATGAAGACCAGGAAGGACTACAAAGAGATCCGGACAGACTGCAGGATTGGTCTAAGTGGCTACCGGCGTTTAACCCCACCAAGTGCAAAGTTATGAAGTCTGGGGAAGGGCAAAGAAGACTGCAGATAGAGTACAGGCTCGGGGGGAAGGGGCAAAGGCTGAAAACCTCCATCAAGGAAAAGGACCTTGGGGTGAGTATTGTACCGATCATATTTCCTGAGGCGCACATCAACCGAATAACTGCTGCAAAATGCGCGTCTGGCAAATCTAAAACTAGTTTTCAGAAATCTAAGTAAGAAGTCATTCACGACACTGCGCATCGTGTACGTCAGACCCATATTGGAGTATGCAGTACCAGTGTGGAACCCACACCTGGTCAAGCACGTCAAGAAATTGAGGAGAGTACAAAGGTTCGCAATGAGACTAATCCCGGATCTAAGGGATATGTGGTATGAGGAGAGGTTAAACGTTGGTATTCTCCCGTCAGTTCATCACAGCCCGTCTCTCTCTGAGGTATACTGTCTTTCCCTAAGAGGCGACTAACCCCCAGGTACCTATTTATTGCTAGGTGGACAGGGACAGCAGGTGAGATTCTCTGAACCCTGGGACTGAACCCGCAACCTATCGGATGTGAGCTGTATTTTGTCACCTGTATGAGTACTTACCTATAAGTACCTATGTATGGTTGCAGGGGTCGAGTCTCAGCTCCTGACCCCACCTTGTTGCTCGCTACTAGGTTCACTCTCTCCTGGCTTCGACAGCTTATTTGTACGTATTCTTAATTATATGTATGGATCCTGCCTACACCACTACACTCTTTAGGCTGGTCCACTTCCTAACAACTCTAAGACTGAAGAAATACTTCCCAACATCTGTATTCCTAACTTCCGACTGTGACCTGGGCGTTCATATTACGCCCAATTCTTTACTCAGGTGTCACCAGGAGAGGTAATAGACGCCTTTCCAGTCACTTGGATGAAGAGCCCATCACCTGCATCAATGCACCCCCCCCCCTCCCTCTCTGTCCTCTGGAAGAGGAAAACCGAAAACCGAGAATTTCACTGCGATCTTGAGAGCTAAATCCGCAGGGGTGATGAACGCTGTTATTGCTGCCAGACGAACGACAATTGTATGTGTTGGGATGAACGTCGATCGTTCCATCATGTGGAATCTGATTTAGTCGTTCAATAAACCAGACAATTTCATCAGAATAATTCAAATAGGATAATACCCAGACATTCAAATTAATTCTAAGTAATAATATGTTCTCTCATTATTTCACATTATGGAATATATATCCTATTATATATTATACTTATTATATATTGTATTTATTATATAATATATTCATTATATATTATTATGTATTATTACATTATATATCCTATTGCATTTAACTTTATCTTATATCATCTTGTTATGAAAGATTTGTTTATTTACTGTACGACAAGTTGGGATGTAAGAGGAACGACGCACCACCTCTGCCAGAAGTACGACATCGACTACGCAATTATTACTGCTCGCGGGGAAGCGCTAAACCCGT
>WNWK01022600.1:0-32263 GCA_009830355.1 Cherax destructor
AACTGGGGTCCACTGATGTACAGTGGTACCCGACTTCATGGTCCCCAAACACACCCTTTATGTAAGTTTATTTTTTTAAATGCTTTTGTAAGTGAAATTTTTGGGGGTCAAAAAGGACTAGTCTATTTTACATCATTTCTTATGGAGATAAATTCATTTGGTAATGGCACTTGAACAGCATTCGGGAATGAAAATATCGTAAGTCGGGTACCACTGTATTTTGTTGAAAATAAGAAAAAGTTTTGAGTGAGATTAATAAGTTGAGAAAGCCTTGGGAACAAATGGATTTGACAATTAAAAATAGGAGGAGAGTTGTTACATGGGAAGTTAGAGGTATTGGGAAGATGGGGGGAAAATTTTGAGGAATTGTTAAATGTTGATGAGGATAGGGAAACTGTGATTTTGTGTATTGGGCAGGGGGAATTACATCTTGTAGGAGTGAGGAAGAGTCAGTTGTGAATGGGGGGAAATGCATGGGGCAGTGGGTAGAATGAAAGGAGGTAAATCAGCTGGGATTGATGGGATAAAGACAGAAATGTTAAAAGCAGAGGGGGATATATTTTTGGAATGGTTAGTTCTTTTATTTAATAAATGATGGAAGAGGGTAAGGTTCAAGGATTGGGAGAGCATGATAGTTCCTTGTATAAAGGCAAAGGGGTCAAAAGAGAGTGTGAAAATTATAGGGTAATAAGCCTGTTGAGTATACCTGAAAGTGTATGGTAGAGTTATTTTTGAAAGAATTAAGAGTAAGACAGGGAGTAGGATAGCAGGTAAACAAGGAGGCTTTAGGAAGGGTAGGAGGTGTGTAGACCAAGTGTTTGCAGTGAAACGTATAGGTGAACAGTATTTAGATAAGAGTAAAGAGTTTTTTTGGTATTTATGGATTTGGAAAAGCCGTATGATAAGGTGGATAGGGGGCAGTGGGCAGATGTTGAAAATGTATGGAATATCAGGTAGGTTACTGAAAGCAGTGAAGAGTGTTTACAAGGATAGTGAGGCTCAGGTTAGGGTATGTAGGAGAGAGGGAGATTATTTCCTAGTAAAAGTAGGCCTTAGACAGGATGTGTGATGTCACCATAGTTGTTCAATATATTATAGATGGGGTTGTAAGAGAAGTGAATGCCCCGGGTATTGACAAGAGGTGTGGGGTTAAAAGATAAAGAATCTAACACAAAGTTGAAGTTGTCACAGTTGCTTTTTGCTGATGACACGTGCTTTTGGGAGATTCTGAAAAGAAGTTGCAGAGGTTGGTGGACAGTTTGGTAGGGTTGGGAAAGGAAGGAAATTGAAAGTGAATGTAGGAAAGAGTAAGGTGATGAGAATAACAAAAAAATTAGGTAACAAAAGTCTGGATATCACATTGGAGGGAGGGAGTATGGAGGAGGGGAAAGTATTCAGATATATGGGAGTGGACATGTCAGCAGATGGGTCTATGAAAGATGAGGTGAATCATAGAATTGATGAGGGAAAAAGGTGAGTGATGCACTAAGGAGTCTGTGGAGACAAAGAACATTATCCAGGAAGCAAAGAGGGGACTGTATGAGCGAATAGTTATACCAACGCTCTTATACGGGTATGAAGCATGGGTGGTGACTGTTGCAACAAGGAGAAGGCTGGAGCGTGGAGATGTCATGTCTGGAGGGTAATGTCTGTTGTGAATATAATGCAGAGAATCCATAGTTTGGAAATTGGGAGGAGGTGTGGGGTTACTAAAAATATTATCCAGAGGCTCAGGAGGTGTTTTGAGGTAGTTCGGACAATTAGAGAGGATGGAATGAAATAGAATGACTTGGAGAGTGTATAAATCTGTAGTGGAAGGAAGGGCAGAAGTTTGCCTAGGAAAGGTTGGGGGGAGGGGGTAAAGGAGGTTTTGTGTGCTAATGGCTTGGACTTCCAGCAAGCATGTTTGGCGTGTTGGATAGGAGTGAGTGGAGACAAATGTCTTTTACTTTTAGACTTGATGTGCTGTTGGAGTGTGAACAAGGTAACATTTATGAAGGGATTCAGGAAAGCAGCACGCAGGACTTGAGTCATGGGTTGGGGACAGTGCCGGCACTCTGAAGGAGGGGGGTTAATGTTGCAGTTTTATAACTGAGTAAGTGTGCCTCTGGCAAGAAAGTAATGAAGTGAATGATGATGAAAGTTTTTCTTTTCAGGCCATCCTGCCATGGTGGGGAAAAGGCCAATGTGTTAATAAATTAAAAAAAAATAATTCTTCAGGCTCAAAGCCTGAAGAATGTTGTTCATTGTAACAGATTAGAAGTAAGTTCATATACATACATTTATAGTTTAGTCAAAGAAGAGCTCACTATATCTTAATAAGTATCATGTTTTATACTTTATAATTATTTTTTTATCTTACTGCATTTTTATATATTTTTTTTTACTACATTGCACTTCAATATTCATATTCCATAGAATACTTACGACTCATTTCCAGGTTCAGCAGGAAATAGGATACTGCCCACAGTTTGATGCACTTCATGATCACATGACTGTAGAGAGTCACTTGCATGTTTGCACGAATTCGTGGTGTTCCTGAGCGCCAGATTGATGAAATAATCACCAGTCTTGCTGAGCAACTTCTTTTTACACACCACTTAGATAACTTGTTTGGAAACTACAGGTAAGCAAGTTTATTTATTTTAGTCTCATACACAGTATACAGCTAGTTTAGCTCATTATATGAAAATTCAGTGAAACCTTGACTCTTGCTCACAAACTTGCTCTCAGAGTCGAAGAATTTAAAAAAAAAAATATTTTTTTTTTATGAAATGATAGAGAATCTTTTCCGATAGTAATGACACCAAAAGTACTAAATTTGATGGAAAACTTAATGAATTACGCTCTTGCGTGTTAGAGGTCTTGGCGATATTTATGCATTCAAATTTTGCCCATTTTTAAACCCTTTTTTTTGGCCAAAATTTCCCTTGTTCCAGTCACCAAACTCAGCTATTTCGCTAGTATTCCTTCTATTCTCGATTGAGTAAACTCATTTTTAGTAAATGAAACCACCCATTTTCCTATTTGAACTTTCCAATAAAGTGATCAGAAATTGGTAATTTGGCCAGTTTCACACAAATTTCAAGATGCCAATTTGAGAATAGTGCCAGAATAAACAGTGCAGACATTCTTGGCACTAAAATAACATTTTCTTATATTATGCTTGCTTTCCATTTTGAATTTTTATTCCCAAAAAAAAAGAAGATTTACTGTTATGCAGACTACTGCATTATTGTAATAATTGTATAATGTCAACCCATTTGCATTATTGTGCTGCAGGATTTTTTTTTATATAGTGCTCACTTACCACACAGATGTATTCTCTCATATCTAGTCCCAAATTTACCAGACACAGCTATCTGAGCGGGTGAGGTCATGGCGTCACACTATGGAACCAACAGTGGTTGACAAGAAAGGGTTAATAAAGTTAACTAATTTGACTTACACAAGAAAGTTCATCACTGTGCTTCCAAAGTGAAGAGCAGAAATTTACAACTCAACATCTTCACTTACATGTAGCCTAAACTACTTCATCACAACTTGATCTAGTTCTGAACTTTTTCCTTCCTTCGTTGTTTTCCTTTTTAAACATCTGTTTTTTGAAGCACTGTTAGCAAAGAAACTGATTAATTTTTCATAAACTGTGGAAGAGCCAGTGCCAGCCCAGTGCTATAATTCACACAAGCTTCTCACAGAAAAACCCGCTGTCGAGTTTTTTCAGAAGTTCAACCTTATCTTTAATGAACAATGAAAGTACAGTGTTTGCACTTTTACACAATGAGAAGCTTTTCCCTTATTCATTGGAACCATGGCTGGGGTTAAAGTGAGCGGGTTTAATAACAAGAAATGGGGAAAACAAATTGGAATGGTTAGCCTGTGTTTCCAAGTGACACCAACAGTGTTTATGCAACAAGAGCAGCAGGTTGGTGAGATGCCTGGGAAATTTGAAATTATGCTAGCCAAATTAGTGCCAGATTAGTATTGGAACAGATTAGTGATTGCCGGATCAGTGATTGCCAATCTGTATTTCATGGTACGTCTTACAGAAAGTAATTTTTATATTTCAGAATTTTAGGAGGTAAACTCTAAGTACTGTCTCACTGAGATGGGAAACCAGTGTTCTGGGTTATTTTAAACAACCAAGTACTAGAAAGGTTCATCGGTCTAGATACAAATAGAAAATCTCATATTACAGGCCAGGGGCAAAGTCCTGCATCCTAAAGAATAAAGTCACAATACAGTTACTTTCTTATATGAAAAAGTGCATCTAAAATTTACTAGTACTTGGGTGAACTTTTTAATGATCTTTACAATAGCATTTGCCAAAAATTCACTGCATGGAATAATGTACAAAATCCACACTTAGAAGAGGAAACTTGTAATGACTTTCCAGTCCACCCTGAACCATTAACTTGACAATGGTCCAGGATGGACCAGAGCATCATCATAAGTTTTCTCCCTAAGTTTGGGTTATTTTAATCCTGCACCCTGTTAGAGATCTGATTAGTCTTTTCCCCCATTATCCAGAAAAATCCAAATTTTTGCAGTTGTAGTCATGTTGATGGTCAGAAATATATCAAAACTATCATTCTAATAGATTTGCTGAATAAAAGCAGTTTCCTGTTTGTAGTTGCAATAGGACCCATAGAATAATATACAAAAATCTCCAAATTTTTTTCCCGGTTAAAACTTTAAAAAATTCAATGGAAAGGGCTCAGAATCTGAACTCTGTCAGAAATCCCCCAGCCACTGACTCACCAGCTTTTTCAAAACTACCTTAAAAACACCATTCCAATACCCCAGCATCAACTAAATATAAAAAGCTATAAATGAATATTCTCAATTTTGGGATCATATGAAAACATTATAAACAACATATGCCCCCTACTGTCTGTAACATAATAATATTAATACAGGACCTCGTTTTGAAACTCCAAAACTCCCCCTTTTATGAAGTTTTTTTTTTACTGTTTTTAAAATGTTTTTTTGGGGGTCTGAAATAGACTATCTAATTTACATCATTCCTTATGGAATAAACTTTGGTAACAGCATTTAACAGCATTCTGGAATGAGGGTGAGTTTTGGGTGTTCAATAGCAAGGGTCCACGTATATAAAAATATTTTTTTCTTTAAAAATTTTACGGAAATTTTTTAATTACAATTATAATTGAAGTGCAAGGAGGCCCCTATCATGCCATGGCAAGGGGAACAATTTAATGGCGTAAAAATCCTGGGGAAAAAACGGGACAATAAATGTGTCATTAGTTGCATTTGTGTCCTTTTTCTTTAACATGTTTTTTTCAATGGATCTTTATGCTGGTAGTTAGCCATGGGGAACCCATTTTATTCGTAATTTGTTTCGTTTTTGGGCAATGTTTGTTTATAGTCTAAGTAATTTTTTAAAAAATACAGGGGCCCCGAGTTTTGAAAAACTTCACTCCTCAAGTCTGCTCAATCCATTACCAAACAATTTATCCCTTAAAGGAAAAATGTCACGAGGTTGCTCTTTCAGACCCCAAAAAATATTTTTCCACAAGCACTTACAATATTATATTTAAATAAATTCTTTTCGGTTTTCCTGGGGGTCCCTGTATGTCTACCCAATCATAAAACCATTGGCATTGAGAATTTGGCCCAGTCCCGACTAACTCTGTTGTGAAGTTACAGTCATCCCTTGGTTTGTTGTCCCATTTTCCCCCTTTTTGGGTTTTTCGCTGACTTTTCGTGGAAAAATTGTCTCATTTTTCCCCGACTGTATGGGACCTGTCCACCAGTGCCGTGCATCCGGGCCGGGCCCACCACCCCACACCCTCCAGCACCCCCCCACGACTTTGGTAGGTCGCTTTTTATCTTGAGTGAACATCCCCCCAGGAGTTCATAAAAAACATTTATTAAAAACATTCTTTTGGCCCGTTATTGTGTGTGACTACTAAATAAGATACCGGGGGCCCCAAAAAAAGCTTAGTAAAGTTTTTTGGGAAAGTGGGGGCACTGAGAAATGTAGAAAGAAATAATGAAAAATATGATAGGGGTTGACAAGAGTCCGGGAATTACAAAAAAAACCCATCAACCATCATTTCCCTTTTTAAAAAGAAAAGAAATCATGGAAGCTAATGTTGCAAAGGGTAATAATTTTAAACAGAATCACAAACAAGGGAAAATATGGAGAAATTGTTATTGGTGGGAAAAACCCAAAAAACTGCCGGGTATGTTGTCAATCCATCATATGTGAAAAGCAAGGCAGTTGCATGCCATCTTGAAAAAAAATGCCTGGAACCAGTGTTGATGTTGATAATTTAAGGGCCCGAAAAGGCGGGTTCAAAATTTCGAGCAAGGGCATACACAGTGTTGTGGCAGGGGTGCCAGTTCAGATAAAGAGGGGGCTAAAAATTTTGGCGTGAGTTTAAAGAATATGAGGGCAGAAGAATTTAAACCCCAACAAGTGTTTAATGGAAAAAACGGGCCCTTTTTGGAAGAAACCCGGGGACCTCACAGAGGAAAAGGCAAGTCAGGCCCAAAGCCTAAGACAGGCAACTTTTATGTTATGGGGGGAACGCTAGGGGGGATTTGTAAACCCTTTTTACTTTTATCACTAAAAATCCCAGAGGCAGGAATCCGGGGCAAAGTAAATTGTGTTTTTTTGGAAGTCTAATGCTAAAGGGGTCACTGGGGAAATTTTCCTGGAATGGTTTAATCAAGTGTTTGGCCCCAGTGTGAAGAAATATCTTTTGGGAGAATAAATTGCCACTTAAGTCCCTCCTGGAAAGGACAATGCTCCTGGTCATCCTCAAGATTTGGGAAGACCAAATGTCAAGGGAATTCAAATTTGTAAAGTGAAGTTTTGCCCCCTAACACTTCTCATCCACCCATGGACCAGCAGGTCTTTGAAACCAAAAACTGTACCCCAAAAGAATTTTAAAGGTGTTTGAGAATCCAGACACTAGATTGCCCCTAAAAAGTTCAACCCGATATCTTTAATTAAAGCTTATAGATAAATTTGGGGAGGACCCCCCAGGACGATGAACCTGCTTGGAGAAAGTTGTCCGATTGTGCCCCAGAGGATTTTGAAGGGTTTGGGGGATGACCCTGAGGGCCTATTGGAAGTTGTGGAAAGTATTGGAATTGGATTTCCATGGGGTTGGGAGGGAATGGAGGGATGTGGAAGAGTTGGGGGAGGCCCAAACTCAAGCTGCAAAGCTTGAGCTGCAACAACAAAACAGATCTGGGGAAAATTGTTTTAGTGGAGGAAGAAAGATGTAAGGTGCCTTCTTCAGAGAAGGAGATTTGGAATGGGGAGGTGCATTCATTTGTGGAAAAACACCCTGACAAAGATGTTAATCTGTGCGGCTATTTTTACAATGACAATGCCGTGTCCCTTTTTGGGACTTTTTAAAAGGGGCCCCAGAACGATCTCGGGAGAGATATTTAGTGCCACAGGGGGCAGTGACTCACAAGCTGGTTCTAGTGGGATTAAAAGACAAAAAAGGGAAGTGACCCCAGATGAGGATTGGTACCTAGATTTTTTAAGGCCCAAAATTTTTTTTTTCCAAACTTCTGGGTTTCTGGAACGGATTAATTGAATTTCCATTATTTCTTAGGGGGAAAATATTTTTGGGTTTCGTTTTTGGTTTCCCCATTTTTTTTTAGGATCCATCTGGGGTTTAAAAATCAAACCGAGGAATGTCTTATTAATGCCTCATCATGGAGTCAAAAAGGGACCTTGTTGTATTCCTGGTTGTTTACTAATGTTTGTTAAGGGAAGGTGGGCAGTGGTCAGTAGTGCTGTCTGTGATTACCCCGTTTAAAGGGGGGCTAGATATTAGTCCAATATTCAATTATGGAAACTTGGTTTTTTATAGCTGGTTTGAGTAGTGTTTTTTCATATTGTTGATGAAATCGTTACTGGCTGGTCATCGGGTGGGCCCAAAGGGAATGTTGAAGTCTCCGTTAGGAGAAGGGGGTGCTTTTTCTTTTGGGTTTTTTGTTTTTGTTTTTAAATTTATCGCTAAAATTGGGATTTTTTGGTAGGGCATCCGGAAATGGCACTGATTGTTATAGGAGTTTTAAAGGTTTTTTCCCCAAAAAATTTGAAAAATATATTATAATAAAATAAAAATTTTTTTTTTTCAAGTTAAAATGGGTTTTTTAATTAAATTTGAATTGCAGTGAAAGCCACTTTTCCCCATGGCATTTTTGGGCATGATAGTGGCTAAAAATTTATTAAGTTTGTTATAGTTAAACATTAGCTTATGTTTATAGCGAAATGTTTACTCAAATTAAAACTGAGGATATTACATTGTCGGGGAAGGTGTTTTGTGGGATGGTTATATAAATAGTAAATTTGAAATTATATTATGGAAAGTAAACCTGAGTGTTGTTGAAAGTAGTTTACAGTATGAGTAATGGTACCTCGAGTTCGATTTTTTTTCGTTCAAATGCTTTTCAATTTTCCCAAACAATTTATCCCCAAAAGGAATTAAAAATGACTAGCCCTTTTTACCCCCCCAAAAAATATACTTAAAAGCTTTTAAAAAAAATAAATTTACAAAAAAGGGGTTTTTGGGGGCCCACTAACTCGAGGTACCACTGTATTTAGTTTGGGGTGAGAGGTGGTTTTTGAGAAGAGTCAAATTTTATGTTCAAACCAGGTTATTTTAGTTACGGGTAATAATTTCCCAAATTTTTGGGGGCCCTTTATGTGCATAGAAATTTTAAAAGGGTTGTTTTGGTTTAAAAAAGTGATCTGTGTTTTGAGGTCATGGTCAGGGGCCCAAACCTGAAATTACAAAAAAATATTTTTTCTTTGAAAATTTTAAATGTGATTGATTTGTTGGGGGATTAAATTTACATAGTTTACAGTGTGTAATTAAGAATGGTTGAAAGAAAAGAGACCACATCCATGGCATTATGGGCAGACTAAATTTAAGTTTAAGACTACTTATTACAGACAAAAATCATAGTTTGTTAAAGTTGTACATCTGTTTTTATATATGAAACAGTAAATTTACTCAAATTACAATGTGGGGAAAATTAAAGGGGCAAGTTGAAAGTATTTATACAGTGGAAATCACTTTCGATTTAATCCTCAAAAGGGCATATCTTAAGGGGGAAACAATGTTACCCAATCAATTTTTCCCCCTAAGAAATAATGGGAAAAAAATTTAATCCGTCCAAGACTTCCAAAGGTAGTTAAATAAAATATTTTTAGAACTTTTGACATTAAAAATACACAATTTAATGAAGAATAACTAAAACACATTTAAAAATTGTACAATAACATGTCCCATTTATTAAAAGTTGTTGATGTGTGGAGGACGGGGGGAAGGAGAAGGTGGAGTAGTATGCTAGTGTTTGGAAGGGGGGAAACCCCCTTTCCCTTAACACTGCAGGTACCAAGTTCTTTTTTGGGGTTACTTTCCCTTTTTTTTTGAATGCCACTAGGACCACCAGAGTCACTGGTCTTTTTAAAAAAAACTGTCCCGGAGCTCTGTGTTGGTTTCTTTCATCCCTGAAATGACACACCACTGTTATTTTACAGGTTTCCAGCACGGCCCGCAAAAGCATGGTTAGAGTGATATTCTCCATAAACCTTGCACATCACCTTTTTCCAAAATCTCCCCCCAATCCTTGGGAAAGGGACCTTCCATCTCTGTTCCACCACAGGCTTACCACTAGATTTCCCTTGACCCATGGTAGCTTATTTAGCAGTTTACACTAAAAACAGTGGAATAATGACAAATACTGGTATGAATGCGGGGGGTGGGTGGGTGGTCGCCGTTTTTAAACAATAGCAATGACGTCCCCGAGTCCGCTGCTGGGCCCACGCGGATAAGTCCGGCCAAGTCGTTTCGGGAAACATCGTTACCGAATCATTTTTTTCGTTATAAATATCGTTACCAAAATATGTAGCTGACAGCACGTAACAGAGGTATGACTGAGGTTTATATATAACAGTAAATAACAAAAAAAGGGACAATCAAAAATACACCCCCGACATAGAAGATAATAATATAATAATATAATATAATATTTTTTTTTCGGAAGTTAAAAGTATACAGGACCCCGTTTTTTGAAAAACTTTACTCCTGGTCTGCTCAAGTGCCCTTCCGAACAATTTACCCCCTTGAAAAAATGTCCTGGTTAGTCTATTTTAGACCCCCCAAAAAAACTTTTCCACAAGCACTTACAAATTTTACTTACATAAATGTACGATTCCGGGTTTTAAAAAATCGGGGTCCACTGTACATAGTTATTGGGAGTTACAATTATAAAAAATGTAATGCAAGGAAGCCACTGGCATGCCATGGCATTAGGGCAGATTTAAAAGTTATTCACTAAAAAAGTGGTACCTGAGTTACAAATTTTTTTCGTTCGAGAATGCTGTTCAAGTGCCATTACCAAACAATTTATCCCCATAAGGAAAAATGTAAAAATTTACGTCCTTTTTCACCCCAAAAAAATACCTACAAAAGCATTTAAAAAAAAAAACTTTACATGGGGATTTTGGGGACCATGTAACTCGAGGTACCACTGTATTTAAAACTAAAAAATTGATTGAGTTTATTCTAGTTAAAATTTTTTTTCAAATTAAAAAAAGATTATACATACTATTAAAAGACAATACTAAGTTTTGAGTTACTATTGTATATTTTTTTTCGTTAAATTATGTTGATTTTACTAGTAAAATAAAATTAAAATTTAGAGTTTCTTCATTATATATTTTATTTATATTAACAAAATGATGATACTATACTTTTAGATGACAATATGATGATATGAATTTAAAAAAAGTGTTAAGGGGGGATGACAATATAAAACTGAGTTATCCTAAGTAAAAAATATTGGGTTTGAAAGTTTGTTACAGTATGAGTATTTAGTTTGGGGGAGTAGGTGATTTTGAGAAGAGTCTTGAATTGATTTTCCACAAGGTTAACTTAATATTTACTGGGAACGAATTTAGATTCTGGGGGCCCTTTTTTGTGCATAGAATTTTTTCATTTTAGATGGACTAAAATCAAATAGTGATCGTTCGTGTCGTGGTCGTGGGACCATTAAAGTTGTTGAGAGAATTTTGGGGAGGGGTTTATATTTCATGTGAGTTTATGTTGAAAAGGGGATGAATAGGTATGAATATTTTTTCGGTGAGTAGTTTTAAAGTTTTTTGGTGGGGTAGTTTCCGGGGGGAATTTTATCATCCTGACTGTAGCCTTTTGCTGGGGGAGAGGGTTTAAAGGGGATTTAATGTTGTTGAGCCCCATGCACAGATTCCATAGGTGAGATAAGGGGAGATAAGAGAATGATATAGTGGAATGGGGCTGGTTGTACATAAAGCATCTTTGATAATATACCACTGTCTTTTGGATTTTCGGGAAAATTTTTTGTATGTGTGCCTGGAGGGTGAAATTTAGCTTTTATTAAGTGGAACATTTGTGGCTTTGTTTCCAAACTGAATGAAGAGGTCTTGTCAGTATTGGGGGAGTAAGCTTATTTGTCTTCATCCATGTTGATATTTTCTTAAATTTGGGGTTAACAGGTTGGCTAGTATGACTGGGTTTGGGGGAGAGAAGACATATGTTGTCATCTGCAAATAATATGGGTTTGAGTGTTTGGGTGCATTGGAGGTCGTTTTTGTAAATGAGGAATAGGAGTGGCCCCAGGACACTTCCTTTTAGGGACCCACTGTAATTTGTTGTGTGGAAGAGTTCTCTCCATTTGTGTCACGTACTGGCTTTGTTCAAGGTACGACTTTAGGTAGTTGAGTGGGTGCCCCCAATACCATAGTGCGCTAATTTTTGGGGCAAAAATCATGGTCGACTGTAAAAGCTTTGGAGGTCTATGAAGATTCCCCGCGGGGCTTCTTCTTCTCAAGTGGGGGTATATTAACCTAACATTTTGTTATAGCATCGTTTTTGCCTTGTTAGTCCTGAATCCAAATTGACGGGTTGAGTACATTGTGGGACGAGGTAGGAATAGATCTGTCTATGAAAAATTTTTTAAAGATTTTAGAAAGCAGTGGTAAAGAGAGGAGCTTTGACACGTTTTGGTCCGACTTGGGTCATTTTTAAAAATCATACTATTATATAACAACTTTACCTGTTCTTTGTGTTATTTATTTGTAAATGGTCCAAGTTGGAAAAATACTGTTTCCCCTTTTATGTGCGGGTTTGTGTGTATCAACAAAATTATTTAAATTAAAATGGAAATATTACAATTTTGTTGTTGAAGGTGTTTACAGATTTGTTATAATTAGTGTGCAGATTGTTTTTGGGCAGGTATTGATTCTTTTTTTTTTTTTTTTCAATGTAGTATTGTAATGAATGAATTTTGGGCATCTATTTTTGAAATTTTGAGATTTAGGTAGGTGAACTGTGATCCTCAGCACAGTATGTGGTAATGGAGGTGAATTTGAAAGCAGCTTGGAAGCGGTTTAGCTTGGGTGAGTAAGTGATTTCCCATTACACTTTTTAAAAAACCATATAGAATGAACTAATACAATATTCAGTTATCTTGTATTCATTGTAAACTCCAAAATTTTACAACTTTGTTTGCCCTATGAATCTTAAGTTAGTCTTTAGTTTGCCCAAAATGCTTACATATAAGGCTTTCCTTAACCAAATGTCGTTCATTCTCTTTTGTACTACCACTGTATATATATTATTATTGTTATTAAGGCACATGATAAGGGTTTCTTGCCATTTTATATTGAGTTCCAAGAGTCGGGGACTGGGGTGGAGTACATAGGTTTGCTATCAATGACTAAGATGGGGATGTACCTCTTAAAAATTAATTTAAGAAATACAGTTAGAAAAAATGTATCTTTTTCATGGTGTTTTTTGTATTCAAAATAAAAATTCCACCTCTTCTAGCACTGTTTGAATATTTGAAGTTTGTCTAGACTTCAGTAGTTTTTAAGTATTACGTTAAGTCTGCCTGAAATGCCTCAGCATGATAAGTGGCTTTCTTTGTACCAATCAAATTATGAAATGTAAACACACATTGTAACCTTTGCAAAGAAATAAACTTTTGTTTTGTTTGTATTATATATAATATGTCTGTTTCAAAATTACCACTTATAGTTTTGGTTACATTTTCTGATTTCTTTGGTTGTTATTTCTTGTCAAGTGGAGGAAACAAGCGCAAGCTGAGCACTGGTGTGGCTCTGATAGGTGATCCTCCGCTTGTGCTACTTGATGAACCTTCATCAGGAATGGATCCTGTAGCACAAGATTACTCTGGGATGTCCTGGCATCTGTTCGGGATTCTGGCAGGAGCATTATACTCCCCTCTCATAGGTAAATATAATATTCATGTACAAATGATTTGTGTGACATGATTTTATATCATCCCCTATCTGTTGCATTTTAAACAGAACTTATTCATTTCTTTGTAAAATTTTACATATTTACAAACAATAATTTTCTTTTTCATTTTTTACCCTGTCTTAATCTTTTATCTTGCTTAGGTATTTTCCCAGTATTCTTTTCTTAGCGCTCCTCTTGCAGAATTTTTTTATATATTTTATATATATTCCCCTACTCTTCTTAACCCTTTTGCTGGCCATCATGTTGAACTATGGCTTTGAGCTCAGGGTCCCCTATGTAGAACTATGCGTAAATTCTAGCGACTTCAAATTTAGGTAGGCCTACGATGAGAGAATGGGTCTGGTTGGTCAGTATGCGCAGTATACAAAATCAGGGTGCCCACAGTGCATTGTGGGAACGCCATATTCAGTACCCTCTGTTCACCATGTTTGGTGGTCAAAAAACCCTTAGCCCCAGGCGAATTAAACATCTTTTCCCAAGTGACGGTTCTAACAGTGAGGAATATGAAGTGAAGACGAGTTCCATGGTTTTGAATTTTTAGTGACAAAGTGACGCTCAGGATGCCGGAATATTGCTGAAAACCCCGATGACTCACAACCATCGATTTCTTGCTGGTTCCTATGAAACACATCCATCTCTACAGTGCTGTAAGCAAAAGCTGATATTCTCCCATGGCCTGGGCTCAGATGTGAGTAATGGTGATATTGATGTGGATTTTAAACCACCACGGGTGGGGTTGAACCCATGGTCAGAGATCTCAAAACTCCAGACCCTTTGAGACTCTCTGACCGCTTCAAACCCCACCCGTAGTATGGTTTGTTTGTCGTGTCATTACGATTTCGTGAGTCATGTGGATTTTGATTTCCTGGCTATCGATGACCACTCGAGCAGTGAAGTGTCACTTTATATGGCAGCGCACGTGGTCTGGTAGTGCATCATATGCTATCCCAAGAGGAACGCATTAGGTTAAGCTGTTTGTGTTGTGTGATTGTGAAACTGGTCTGATATTGAATCTAATTGCCAGGAAGAAAAACACTGAAATATAACAGGAATTGGGTATCTCAGGTGATGGTGAGAACAGTGATGGAACCATATCTTGGTCAAGGTGCAGACCCAGAAATTTGCCCTTTTATGCTGCCTGTTTATTCTGTCGCATCTGAATAGGTTATAACCCGGGGGATCCATATTTCGTGCAAAGTGATCCTTTATGTGAGTCTCTGTGAAAGCTGCAAACATTGCATTTGACTCTGAGCACTCCACTGATAAAAGGTACATATTTTGTTTGTTGATGGCTTTAGACCCTGTATATTTACAAAGATAAATGTCATCGTTTGACGGTATATAACGGGGCTTTGTTTGCTGACACTAATATCTGTTGTTCTGGAGTGGAGGCCACTGCTGTGCCTACACTCCTGAAGTGATCAAGTTAGTGTAAGATTTCTGTCACTTTTGCTGTTACTTGCTTGGAATCATTATTACAGTGTATACAGATTTTCATCATATTGATATTTTTATTTTCAGAGTTGGGTATCTAATGATTTGAATTGATTTATAGTTTCAGTTTTATGAACATCGATGGTAAAAACAGTTTCCCAAACTCATGACCTGCATAAATCTGGTGACAGCTGTTTTTTGTGCAGTCTTCAACATTGTTCACAGCCCTGTACAAAAACAGGCACCTGCACTGCACACTACATGTGAATGACATGACGGAAGGGATAGACTCAGAAGTGTCCCTGTTCGCAGATGATGTGAAGTTAATGCATGGGCTCAACAACATTAAATCACCTTAGACCACTCATACCAGCAAAAGGCTGCAGTCAGGATGATAACAAATTCCCATCTAGACAGCAACTCCACCATATTCAGAACCTTAAAACTACTCACCAAAAAAAATATTCATACCTATTCATGTGCCTTCTACATACATAAAACTCTACATGCTAATATCAACCCTCGCCAGAATTCTCCTCAACAACTTTAATAGGTCCCACGAACATGACACAAGACACAGATCACTATTTGACATACCCGAGTCCATACTAACCAATGTAAAAATTCTATGCACATAAAGGGGCCCAGAATCTGGAATTCATTCCAGTAAATATCAAGTTAACCTTGTCGGAAAATCAATTCAAGACTCTTCTCAAAAATCACCTACTCACCCTATACTAAATACTCATACTGTAACAAACTTTCAAACCCAATATTATTTTACTTAAGGTTCTCAATTTGATATGTTCATCCTCCTTAACACTTGTTGCAATTTCATATCATCATATTGTCATTTAAAATCTTATAGTATCATCATTTTTTTAATTTGAAATCGTAAAATATATCTAGAAGAAACTCAAAAAACTATTTCTAGTATTGTTATTATACTAGTATAGCATAAACATACTGTAATTTGAAATAAATTATACAACTAGATTAAACTCAACCAATTTCTCTTGTATTGTCTTTTAATAGTATGTATAACCATTTAATAATTTAAATAATACAGAACAAGAATAAACTCAATCAATTTCTTTAGCATTAAGTACCTATGAATAAGTTCTAGAATAAACTGCCCCCTAATGCCATGGCATGCCAGTGGCTCTCCTTGCATTACAGTTTTATAATTGTTTTATAATTGTAACTACCAATAACATTGTACATTTTTAACATGCATTGAAATAAAAAATTTTTATTATTATTATTATTATTATTATTATTATAGAATTAAATCAGATGAGGATCAGGCAGGACTTCAAAAAGACCTGTACAGGCTGAACACCTGGTCCAGCAACTGGCCTCAAATTTAACCCCCCCAAATGCAAAATCATGAAGATTGGGGGAAGGGCAAAAAAGACTGCAGAGAGAGTATAGGCTGGTGGCCAAAGACTGCAAATCTCACTCGGGGAAAAAAATCTTGGGGTGCGTATAACACCGAGCACGTCTCCGGAAACACACATCAACCCGATAACTGCTGCAGCATATGGGCGACTGGCAAACCTGAGAATAGCATTCCCATACCTTAGTAAGGAATCGTTCAAAACACTGTACACCATGTATGTCAGGCCCATACTAGAGTATGCAGCACCAGTTTGAACCCCATCTGGTCAAGCACGTCAAGAAATTAGAGAAAAATGCAAAGGTTTGCACAAGGTTAGTTCCAGAGCTAAGGGAAAGTCCTACAAAAAAGGTTAAGAGAAATCAGCCTGACAACACTGGAGGACAGAGGGTTAGGGAGACGTGATAACGACATACAAAATACTCGTGGAATAGACAAGGATGCTCAGAGATGGGACACAGAAACAAGGGTCACATTGGAAGTTGAAGACTCAGATGAGTTTAAGGGATGTTAAGAAGTATTTCTTCAGTCATAGAGTAGTCAGGAAGTGGAATAGTCTAGCAAGTGATGTAGTGGAGGCAGGAACTGTACATAGCTTTAAGACGAGGTATGATAAAGCTCATGGAGCAGGAGAGAGGACCCAATAGCGATCAGTGAAGAGGGGGCCAGGGGGTTGAGTCTCGACCCCTGCAACCACCTTTGGTGAGTATCTTCCCCAACACAACTTTACTTTTTCACTGCTTCCCCAACACAGCTTTACTTCTCACTGCTTCCCAACACAACTTTACTTCTCACTGCTTCCCCAACACAGCTTTACTTCTCACTGCTTCCCCAACACAACTTTTTTCTTCTCACTGCTACACTGCTTCTCCAACACAATTTTACTTCTCACTGCTAACAGCTTCCCAACACAACCTTCTCATGTTAACTGCTTAGCCAACACAACCTTACTTCTCTCTGCTAAATGCTTCCCAACACAACCTTACTTCTCACTGTTACACTGCTTCCCAACACAACCTTACTTCTCACTGCTACATGCTTCCCCAACACAACCTTCTTCTCACTGTTACACTGCTTCCCCCAAAACAACCTTACTTTCACTGCAATGCTCCCAACACAACCTTACTTCTTACCGTTACACTGCTTCCCCAACACAACCTTACTTCTCACTGTTACACTGCTTCCCCAACATAACCTTACTTCACTGCTACTGCTTCCCAACACAACCTTACTTCTCACTGTTACACTGCTTCCCCAACACAACCTTACTTCTCACTGTTACACTGCTTCCCAACACAACCTTACTTCTCACTGCACACTGCTTCCCCAACACAACCTTACATCTACTGTTACATGCTTCCCCAACACAACCTTACTTCTCACTGCTACACGGCTTCCCAACACAACCTTCTTCTTACTGTTACACTGCTTTCCCAACACAACCTTACTTCTCACTGCTACAGGCTTCCCAACACAACCTTATTTTTACTGTTACACTGCCCAACACAACCTTACTTCTCACTGCTACACGGCCCCAACACAACCTTCTCACTGTTACACTGCTTCCCAACACAACCTTAATTCTCACTGCTCAGGCTTCCCAACACACCTTACTTTTTACTGTTACACGCTCCCAACACAACCTTCTCTCTGCTACACTGCTTCCCCAGCACAACCACTTCTTACTGTTACCTGCTTCCCAACACAACCTTACTTCTCATGCAACTGCTTCCCAACACAACCTTACTTCTTACTGTTACATGCTTCCCAACACAACCTTCTTTTGCTACACTGCTTCCCAGCACAACCTTACTTCTCACTGCACTGCTTCCCCAACATAACCTTACTTCTTACTGTTACACTGCTTCCCCAACACAACCTTACTTCTCACTGCTACAGGCTTCCCAACACAACCTCTCACTGCTACACTGCTTCCCCAACACAGCTTTCTTCTGATACACTTGAAAAATTTCCTAGGTAGGCTAGCTGGTGTATAAGTTTACTAAAAATGTATTTTGATGTAAGAGATAGCACATTAAGTGTCAGGGCCCATGACTGTTCAACTGCCTCCTATCATACATAAGGGGGAACCAGTAGACCCATGGCTGTCTTCAAGAGGAAGCTGGACAGGCACCTAAAGTCAGCACCTGACCAGTTGAGCTATGGTTCATATGTTGGATTGCATGCAACCCCTAGTAATAGCCTGGTTGATCAAACTGATCCACTGCGAGGCCTGATCATGGACCCAAACCATGAGGGTGTTGGACCCCGGGAAAACCCTCCAGATATACTCCCGGTATACCTAAAGTTTGGTGATAGTTGTAGATTTACTCTCATCTGTAAGCCTTAAGATATAACAACTCTGTCTTATGTCTGGGATTAACAAAAACATGATTACAGTGGACCCCGGTTACGCATTATTTCGTTCCAGAATGCTGTACAAGTGCCGTTACCGCAATTTGCTCCCCCTAAGGAATAATGTAAATTAGATTGTCCTTTTAGACCCCCCAAAAAAACACTTACAAAAGCACTTACAAAAATACATTTCATAATTGTTCGAGTTTGGGCAGTCACAATCCGGGGTCCACTGTATTTGAAAATACACCCCATCTTATGGTCGAGGGCAACTATGACTGATAATATACTGTAATATATTTCATCCCATTGGTGTAGTAAATTAGTGCTTCACTTCTGTTTTGGTCAGGTCTGTCTTAATGTATAGTTATATACCCAAGCATATTGTATGTCTGTCTCAGCACTATCAGACTCTTTCCACTTCAGTTCAATTTTTATTTGTTTATGTGGTACAAATAAAGGATCTTACATGTAATATAACATTTAAGGCACAAAAGAAAGCACTAATTATGCAAGGGAAAGAGGCAACTAATCCTAATGTTTAAATGGTACTGAAGATATAGATTTAGACTATTGAGTAGAACTTTATGCAGTTAACTACAGTCACAAGTAAAATAAGATGGGCAGCTAATAAACAATGGTCAGTTACAAAGGTTTTACATATTTCAAACTGATTCAGTGATCTTCAGTTCTGGGGGGGATTAAATAGAGTTGGTGAAAATACAGCAAGTTAGAAAAAAGGATACAACTAGATGCAAGTTAGACATTTGGCTCAACTGGTTGACAAGCAGTTCAGTGCAGTATGAAGTAGACATGAGTGCAACATGAGGTAGACAATGGGATCATCAGGCTCTTATGAAACAGAGGTTTCAGGTAGGGGAAGAAAGAGGTCAGGAGCAATGATATGCAGTCAGGGAATAAAGGCATGAAGGGCTGTAGGGAAAGTAAAGATCATTAGGGAAAGATAAAGGGTAGGGAGGAAAGGCAGGGAACAGGAAGGAAATATATGGTAATTAAAAAAAATGGAGTGGGGATGAAAGGTAGAGAGCAGGGAGGGAAAGACAGAGGTCAAGAAGGATAGATAAGTGTCATGTAGACAAGATAAAGGTTGCATAGGAAAGGTAGGAGTCCAGTAGAAAACAAAGGAATCAGGATTAAAGATAGAGGATCAGGCAGGAAAGGAGAGCAGGGAATTCAGAAATCTTCAGAGTTACAGTATTAGGTTATTGTCTTATGCAAAATATTGAAAGTAGATATATGTGCATTAACATATTTGTGTGTTGTACACCCCAGCATGGAGGAGTGTGAGGCGTGCACCCGTCTGGCCATCATGGTCAATGGCAAGTTTTGCTGTTTAGGCTCACCACAGCACTTGAAAAAGTTTAGTGATGGATACTCTGTCAATATCAGGGAAACACCATCACATAGTATTATTCTTATTATTATTATTATAATTATTATTATATTTAAGTGGAAGTCATAAACAAATAGGAATCATGTGGCACCTGCAGACTGAGAGGTTTTCAGGTTTGATTTAAGGAATAGTACGATTGATGCAATTCCTTGGATCAAGATTCCTGCACTATAAGCCACCCTTTGAAGGGATCATTAGCAAAATATGTTCACCCCATTCATTATTGATACTTGAAGAGTTACTGCATATTAATTCATTATGGTAGATGGTAATCCCTTCCCATATGATCAGGCCTGTACATGATTGTTTTCTCCCAAAAACTTTTTTATACTTCCATGAATGAGCATGGCCCATGGCCGGCCCCGGGTTTACCTGGAGGGTTAGGGGGGATCAATGCCCCCCGGCTCCGGACCAGGCCTTGTGGTGGATAAAGGTCACCCAACCAGGCTGCTGCTGGCCCCGGCGCGTACGAACCACCCCCGGCTGGTCAGGTACGACTTTGGGCCTGTCAGCGCCTTCTTGAGCAGCCAGGGGTCGGGGAAATCCCCCCTTTGTATGCTGGGGGGCAGTTGAACAGTCTTTGGGCCCCCCACCTTTTTGGTGCCCCTGCTTTTTATTGGGGAATGTTGCATCTCCTGCTGATCTTTTGCTTTCATAAGGGTGATTTTCATATGCAAGTTTTGGGACTAATCCCTCAGGTTTTCAAGTGTATATTATCATGTATTCTACCTGCATTCCGGGGGAAACAAAACAAGGAAACTGAGAGGCCCCAAACTCATTAAAAGGGTTTTTTTATTCTGACATTTTATTTTACCCAGTATCCAATTTTATGGAGGAGACAGCTAAAGACAGTAACTATAAAATTCCCAAGTGTTGTAAAACGGACTGGCAACTTTCAACCTTCTTGGATGATTCTAGTAAACTAAATTATCTGAAAGTTCCTCAATGTGGATCAGGTAGAGGATCGGTAAGGGGGCCTTGGGAAATGCCCGCATCCCGGTTAATAATTACCAAACTTGTCTCCCTATTTGCCACAAAATTTTCCCTCATAATCATACAAACATGATCAGATGCACAATAGACAATTAAACACATGATCTGTTAAAATGTTTTTTTTGCAACATTTTCAAAATTTCAGCATATTTTGGTGAAACCATAAAAAATGGGTTTACATGATAGGTTACATTGGTTTAGGGCCCCCTCACCATGTGTTCTGGTCTAGGATAACCCCCTAATATCCAAAAAATCTGGGAAAAACTTTCATTTATAAAAAGGGCCCTTATCTTCCAAAATTTATCCTGCCTCCCGTTCAAAATGGTTAAAATCAAAACCCCTTGACAAAATTTTAAATACATAGTCGAAGATAATTTTTACAGACTGTACCATGACAATTGTCGGCTCATCCCTACCTTAGCAACAAGCTGCACAACCTTCTAGCAGGGGAAACCCTCCCAACCTTTGGGTTCCCATCCCTGTGTAACCATCTTTAGAACAATTCTCCATATTTCCTTTGGGTTTCCTTAACCCCAAAGTTTTATCTTGCCCTGAAACACTGTTGTTAGAACACCAAAAATCTATATATCTTACCTCCCGGGAACTCCCCTTTCGCCTGGTTTCTGGAAGCATAAGAAAACCAAGCATTTCCCCACCCCCACAGTGTTGACAACAGCACATTGCCATGCCTATAATTCTTAATTGTTAATACTCTTGCTTTTCTCCCAAAAACACTACAACTCTTAAAAATAATGTTACACCTTTAATACACTGCAAGGCTAACACACCACCCTCTACACAAAAGTGATCAATTCTTATAGAATCAAACCTTGCCTCCCAAAAGTACAATATACATGAACTAGATATTACAAATAATAGGTCATTTCTTGCAACAGGGTTTTTCCATCCCTTCCCCCCCTAACAAATACAGTGGACCCCAGTAACGAACAAAATTCATTCCCCAAGCCTGCTCAAGTGCCCCTTTCCGAAAATTTACTCCCCAAGAAATAATGTCAAGTAGGTTAGTCATTTCAGACCCCAAAAAAATACTTACAAAAACACTTACAATATTATACTTACATAATTGTACGATTTCCGGGGTGTTCATAACTCGGGATCCACTGTACATGGAGGGAAAAATGTGGCACACATCACAGTCTTTTCCATTCACCTCACAGTGAGCCTCAGGGCAAGCCTATGTAATGTACACAACCTGCCTCACCAGTGCTTCGTTTGTATGTGTCCAATTTCTTACATGGCCTGCATTAATTAATCAACTTTTCATCTTATCATTATACCATCTCATCTCTGGATAACAACAATGGAACCCAAAGGATGCTGGAACTGGAAAGAAGAAACATAAGCGTGAAAATCTTGGTGTTTAAAAGAAAATCGAGACATTAGATAAGCTTAAGAGTTGTGCATGTGTAGGGAGAGGGCATAAGCCTATGGCCTGAATGAGGCATCAATTCGTACAATTAAGGAGAATGAGAAAAAGAAACGAGTTTGTACAATGAGTAACCCCATGTTGAGACCAAGAGGTCCCCTGCCCACAAATCAATTTAGGACTACAGTGGACCGCCGGTTATCGGCCATAATTCGTTTCAGAATGCTGTTCGAGTGCCGTTACCACGAATTTGTTCCCATAAGGAATAATGTAAATTAGATTAGTCCGTTTAGACCCCCAAAAATATACTTACAAAGCACTTTACAAAAATACACTTACATAATTGTTCGAGTTGGGAGCAGTATGAAATCCGGGGTCCACTGTATACTCAAAAGTCACCTCATCTCTCAATAACAACCATACCCACACTGTGCTAAACTCTAACCAAATTTAAAGCAACTCTCCCAAATATTTTATTATCCCTTAACTATTAAGCCATTATTACAAACTTAAAAATGTATGTTTGTATCATTAATTTACTACCTCATATTAATAATAGAGTACAATATTGAATATTTGTAATCTACCACTCATCACCTGTCTAGACTTAAGTAGTCTTTAAGTACAGTGGACCCCGAGTTTCGGTCATAATTCATTCAGAAGGCTGCTCAAGTGCCATTACCGAACGTATTTACTCCCTTAACCCTTTCAGGGTTATTGACGTACTAGTACGGCTTACGCCCTGGGGTTAGTGACGTACTAGTACGCCTAAATTCTAGCGCCCTCAAATCAAGCAGAAACAGGCTGTTAGGCCTAAATGTGATAGAATAGGTCTGTGCGGTCAGTGTGCGCAGTATAAAAATTCCTGCACCACACAGTGCATAATGAGGAAAAAAAAAACTGACCGTGTTTTGGTTTAAAACAGCGACTTTGCAGTCTATTTTCGTATGGTATTTATTGATGTATTCTCGTTTTCTTGGTCTCATTTGATAGATTGGAAGATATATTACAGAAATAGAGATAATTTTGATTGGTTTGACAACGACAAGTACCTTGAAATTGAGCTCAAAGTAGCGAAAATGTTCGATTTTTGACGATGTTCAAGAGTAAACAAATCACACCATGCATCCAATACACATTAAACTGGTGAGTCTGATTTTCATGCACAAGTGCTCTAATATTATTTATACCATTTTTACAATCATGCAGTTGTATACATAACAGTAAATCTTCTATTTTTTTGTGAGAATAAAAATTCAAAATGAAAAGCAAAAGTAATGTAAGAGGTAAGACAGAGAGTAGGATTGCAGATGAGCAAGGAGGCTTTAGAGTGGGGTAGGGGATGTGTAGATCAAATGTTTACAGTGAAGCATATATGTGAACAGTATTTAGATAAAGGTAGAAAGTTTTCATTGCATTTATGGATTTAGAAAAGGCATATGATAGAGTGGATAGGGAGCAATGTGGCAGATGTTGCAAGTGTATGGAATAGGTAGTATGTTACTGAATGCTGTAAAGAGTTTTTATGAGGATAGTGAGGCTCAGGTTAGGGTGTGTATGAGAAAGGGAGATTACTTCCCAGTAAAAGTAGGTCTTAGACAGGGATGTGTTATGTCACCATGGTTGTTTAATATATTTATAGATGGGGTTGTAAAGAAGTAAATGCTAAGGTGTTGGGGAGAGGGTGGGATTAAATTATGGGAATTAAATGCAAAATGGGAGTTGACACAGTTACTTTTTGCTGATGATACTGTGCTTATGGGAGATAATAAAGAAAAGTTGCAAAGGTTACTGGACGAGTTTGGGAGGGTGTGTAAAGTTAGAAAGTTGAAAGTGAACATAGATAAGAGTAAGGTGATGAGGGTATCAAATGATTTAAATAAAGAAAAATTGGATATCACATTGGAGAGAGGGATTATGGAAGAAGTAAATGTTTTCAGATATTTGGGAGTTGACGTGTCAGCGGATGGGTTTATGAAGGATGAGGTTAACCATAGAATTGATGAAGGAAAAAAGGTGAGTGGTGCGTTGAGGTATCTGTGGAGACAAAAAACGTTATCCATGGATTCAAAGAAGGGAATGTATGATGATAATAATAATAATAATAATAATAATAATAATATTTATTTAGACATGGTACAATGATACATAGGTAGACATAATACATAGGTATAAATGAGATGTACATGCCAAAAGCCCCTAATATGCTGTGCATTGCGGGCATTATAATACTTTATAATAATAATAATAATACTTTATTTAGACATGGTACAATGATACATAGTTGGGTATACATGATACATAGGTATAAAAGAGATGTACATTCTTAGGACTATTTAATAGTAGACTACATGGTAAAAAATTATGGTTGAAATTTATAAAATAAGTATAATTGTGTATCTAAGTTATAAAGTTTGAATATAAGTTGAACATAATAATTTATTAATTGTAGCAATGCAACTAATTTAGTGAGATAACAATTTAAAACAATTAATTGCATTGCAGTTACAGTTTACGTGGTCATTATAATGTAAATGTTATAGAAACAGTTAGCTTAGTATGTATTATTCATAACAGGTTTTTACATTTAAGTGATTAATCAGGTTTTTACATTTAAGTGATTATTCTACTTTGTTGGGAATCTTTGATATTGAGCATTTAGGTTTGGGTGAGAAGGTGGTTTTTAGCATCGTTTTGAATTGGGGTACAGGCAGGGTTTCTTTGGCAATAACAGGTAATGAATTCCAAATTTTCGTGCCTTTTATATGCATTGAGTTTTTACATAGTGTTAGATGGACACGGGGAACATCGAGGAGTGATCTGTGTCTAGTGTTATGAAAGTATAGTGGTACCAACACTCTTATATGGGTGTGAAACATGGGTTGCAAATGCTGCAGCGAGAAGGAGGCTGGAGGCAGTGGAGATGTCCTGTCTAAAGGCAATGTGTGGTGTAAATATTATGCAGAAAATTTGGAATGTGGAAATTAGGAGAAGGTGTGGAGTTACTAAAAGTATTTGTCAGAGGGCTGAAGAGGGGTTGTTGAGGTGGTTTGGTCATTTAGAGAGAATGGATCAAAGTAGAATGACTTGGAGAGCGTATAAATCTGTAGGGGAAGGAAGGCGGGGTAGGGGTCGTCCTAGAAAAGGTTGGAGGGAGGGGGTAAAGGAGGTTTTGTGGGCGAGGGGCTTGGACTTCCAGCAAGCATGTGTGATCGTGTTAGATAGGAGTGACTGGAGACGAATGGTTTTTGGGACCTGACGAGCTGTTGGAGTGTGAGCAGGGTAACATTTTGTGAAGGGAAGTTTCTTACATAATATATTGTGGTTGACACTATCGAAGGCCTTTTGCAAGTCTAAAGTTACCATTCCTATGAGGTTCCCTATCGACATTTCAGTTCTCATGTAATCCATCAGATTAATTAGGGAGGTGTCGGTTGAGTAAGATCTCCTAAAGCCTGATTGGTACCGGCAGCAGCGGCATCTGAGCTCCGTATTTTTCTCATCACCCAGAGTTTATCAATGCTCCTATGATGACCTAGCTGCAAGCAAAACTGCACTAACCAACGTAGCATCCAGAATGACCCAAGAATACTAGCAGTGAGACCTACAAACCAAATAAACTGACGATTAAAGGAAGCCTGCCCCTCAAACCCAAAGCACCACCCCGCTGCCAAACAAACGCTTACCAGCCTACAGCTTCATCTTGCCGCACCAACTTCTCCGACTACTGTGTTAAAATGAGAAGTAACTTCAGAAGAACCAATTCCAAAATCAACAAGAAAACACCTAGAAATCTACTAGTCAACTTGTCTACCCAGGATGCCGGTACACCCTCCACCCCCTCACCACCACCCAGGGCGACGCATCAACAACAAACATGGCTGCCTCCCCCACAAGCTCCCCCTTCACTGGTTTCACCCCAGATAATCTCTCAGGTATGACGAATGATCCAGATACACTGAAGTCATACATCATCAAATTAATCAATGAAAATATGGACCAACGTAAAGCACTTCTGCAACAAGATACCAGGATGACACAACTTGAAAACAAAATCCTCAGCCTTGAACAAAAGTTAACAACAACTGGAATGACTGATTTTGGCAAAACCCTCCAAACTGTCATTGATAGCCACACTGAACAGATAACATCTATAAACACAAAGGTTGAGGAAGCAGTAAAGGAGTGGAAGAACAACATGGATAACCAGTTTAATGACTACCTTGCACTCCAAGAGGAAAAAACCGAGCAAGATAAGTTATCAGCGCAGTAATAGTAAACAGTCCATTCTTTCCCAGTGATATGACCCAAGCAAACAGTAAAGACATTACTATACAGATCATCAAAGATCAAATAAACGTTAATGTACCAGTGACAGATATAAAAGAAGCACGATTACTAGGCTCCCATGGTAGAAAAAGTGTTATGATTAGATTCACCACACATGACAGGAAAACAGATCTAATTAAATCATCTATTATAGCCAGGAAACAGGTATACATAAGCGAGTGTCTGACCAAAAACGTCAGAACCTCTGGTATAGAATCAGAAAACTTAAGCGAGAGAATAATGATAAAATCCACCAATGTTTCACCGGATGGAAAAATTCTAGTGAAGAAAACAAGTGTAGGTCAGTTGTATACTATCACAAATGAGAATGAACTATCAAGATTCCTTAGGAATGCAAATATTACAAAGACTGTCTAAACACAATGTCCAAAACCAAACCCCTACGTATAGTGTAGTGTATGTTTTGCCCATCTACCTCATTTAAGTATTTGTCTATCCTTTGATGAATATTTTTGACAAATAGTTTCATTTTTATTTTTAAATACATACACAGTTTTTACTTGTGCCCATTTTTCAACCCACATTCCTATATACAGTGGTACCTCGAGTTACGATATTTTTTCGTTCGAGAATGCTGTTCAAGTGCCATTACCAAACGAATTTATCCCCATAAGGAATAATGTAAAATAGACTAGTCCTTTTACACCCCCAAAAATATACCTACAAAAGCATTTAAAAAAATAAACTTACATAAAAGGGCGATTTTGGGGACCATCGTAACTCGAGGTACCACTGTATTTTTATCAGCTTAATTGCTTAGAATTTATTATTACTTTTGATCACCTTGTTTGCTAAAAATTGTATTTACCTTTTATCCTTTTCTCCAACCTCATTTCTATATATTATTGATCACCTTAACTGCCTAAAATTTTATTTCAAGCTATTTTTTAATATTAATAAATTTTACTTTTGTACACTTTAGCACTTATTTCTCCTTTAATAGTTAACTTTCATTTTCTTTATATTACCTTTAATAAATTCTATAATCAAAACTAGTGCAATACTGAATCTTAATATTTGTTCCATTATAACTTAATATTAATCATAGTAATTTTCCAACCAGTTATATTAGCTAGTTAAATAATAAATCAATTACATTGTAAAGATATTTCCCAAATCTCTGTGACTTTTGTTCAAAAGTGTGTTAATCCAATAGCTAGTAAAATCAATTCATCAGATATCATATCTTTAAGTTTAGCATTATTCATTGTTCTTAAGTCTTTTTAGAATCACACTCATATATAAACAATTGTTTAATTAATTAACTAACTCAGGTGCTAATTCAGGTGCTAACTCAGGTGCTATAGTTTTAGATTCTTTTTAGCTGTAAATTGACTACCTTAGCTCATTTATTCATTTTTGTAAACATATCCAACGTACTAACTCACGTGTCAAGAACTCCTATTGCATTGTCCTATTCTTAAGTCTACTTGCATTGTTCTATTATTAAGTTTAATTATAGAATCACACTAAATCTTATGATTCCAAACATTGATCCTGATACCAACCTTTTATTAAATGACTTACATGAACTTAACAACAATTGTCATTACTACACAGCAGAACAGGCTAAAACACTACTCAAAGCCAACAATAACATAACTATCTTTAACTACAATGTCAGATCTTTAAGCAAACATTTTGATGACTTCACTGCATTATTAAACTCACTACAGGCCAGAATGTCCATCATTGCTCTCACTGAAACCTGGCTAAAGCCTCATAGTACAGATATCTATGCCATTCCTGGTTACACAGCCATACACAATTGTAGGCAAGACCAACAAGGAGGTGGCACAGCTATGTTATACTCGGACCAGCTTGAATGTATCAACAATACATGCACAAGAGATGAACATGGAGAATATATAATTGCTAAGTTTAAATCTAAATACCTACAAAAACCTCTCACAGTTATAAACATCTATAGATTACCACAGTCAAACATTCAGCAATTTAGTGAAAAATTAGGAAGTATGATTACTGATGCACACATGAACAAAGACCACTTAATCCTCACAGGAGACTTCAATATAAACCTCCTACAAGATCAGGACCCACAAGTAACTGAATTCACAAACACTATGAGCAACTGCTTGCTGCTCCCGACAATAACAAAACCTACAAGAATCTCTGAGACCTGTGCCTTTCTATTAGACCATATCTGGACTAACACCATATCCCCATTAAAATCAGGCATAATCACAGACAATACCACAGACCACTACCCAACCTTTCTCATAACCAACACGGAAAATTACCACTAGAGACTACTAAAGTTACCTTCAGACTACATAATGAGACAGCTATAAATAACTTCATAACAGCTATGACAAACACTGACTGGCAAACAGAAATAAACAACTTCACAGATACAGACTTATGTATTAATAATTTTCTTAAAAAGACCCAGTTGCTTTTTAGTGATGACACTGTGCTTTTGGGAGATTCTGAAGAGAAGTTGCAGAGGTTGGTGGATGAATTTGGTAAGGTATATAAAGAAGAAAATTGAAAGTGAATATAGGAAAGAGTAAGGTGATGAGGATAACAAAAAAATTTGGTGATGAAAGATTGGATATCAGATTGGAGGGAGAGAGTATGGAGGAGGTGAATGTATTCAGATATTTGGGAGTGGACATGTCAGCAGATGGGTCTATGAAGGATGAGGTGAATCATAGAATTGATGAGGGAAAAGGGTGAGTGGTGCACTTCGAGTCTGTGGAGACAAAGAACATTGTCCATGGAAGTTAAGAGGAAATGCATGAGAGTATAGTTATACCAACACTCTTATATGGGTGTGAAGCATGGGTGATGAATGTCGCAACGAGGAGAAGGCTGGAGGCAGTGGAGATGTCATGTCTGAGGTCAATGTGTGGTGTGAATATAATGCAGAGAATTTGGAGTTTGGAAATTAGGAGGAGGTGCGGGATTCCCAAAACTATTATCCAGAGGGCTGAGGAGGGGTTGTTGAGGTGGTTCGGACATGTAGAGAGAATGGAACGAAACAGAATGACCTCGGAGTGTATAAATCTGTAGTGGAGGGAAGGCGGGGTATTGGTCGGCCTAGGAAAGGTTGGAGGGAGGGGTAAAGAGGTTTTGTGTGCGAGGGCTTGGATTTCCAGCAAGCATGCGTGTGCATATTTGATAGGAGTGAATGGAGACAAATGGTTTTTAATACTTGACGTGCTGTTGGAGTGTGAGCAAAGTAACATTTATGAAGGGATTCAGGGAAACCGGCAGGCCGGACTTGAGTCCTGGAGATAGGAAGTACAGTGTCTGCACTCTGAAGGAGGGGTGTTAATGTTGCAGTTTTATAACTGTAGTGTAAAGCACCCCTCTGGCAAGACAGTGATGGAGTGAATGATGACGAAAGTTTTTTCTTTTTCGGGCCACCCTGCCTTGGTGGGAATCGGCCGATGTGTTAATAAAAAAAATAAAAAAACTATAATAAGCATTGCCCAAAAAAAACTAAACAAATCACAGCTAAAAGATTAAATAGTCCCTGGCTAACCCCCAGCATACTCAAATCCATTAATACAAAGCACCTATATGAAAAGCAGTACAAAATGGGTCAAATAAGAGAACAAACAAAACGTTACTCATCAAACATAACGAGTCTGATAAGAAGGTCAAAAAAATTGTACTATGAGAACAGATTACATAACTTAAAAGGTGATATAAAAAAGACATGGAAAACCCTATCTGAAATTCTAGGAACTAAAAAGATATCCACAAACAGAACAATCAGGCTAACAAAACCAGATGAACCCCTACTCCCACCTATTGAAACAGCAAACAAACTCAATGATTTCTTCACCATAGGAAAAAAGCTGGCAAGCAAAATCCCAAGTTCAAACACTCCACCTAACGACTATCTTACTGGCACCTATCCGAACACACTATTCCTAGCCCCGACCAACCCAATAGAAGTTTCACTTATAATCAACACATTAAAAAACAAAGCAGGTGACCTAAATAACTTACCACCTTTTATATACAAAAAGCCTCTCAAGTTCTCTCACCAATTATTGCAACACTCTTTAACAAATCCATCGAATCCTCTACCTTCCCATCAATACTCAAAATAGCGAGGTCACTTCCATACATAAAGGAGGAGATCAAACAGACCTGAATAACTACAGGCCGATATCTAACTTACCCTTCTCTCCAAAATCTTTGAAAAATTAATTCATAGACTAGTATATTATTACCTCACCTCCAACAACGTACTCAACCACTGTCAATTTGGATTCAGGCCTAATAAAAATACAAATGATGCCATTATACACATGTTAGAAATAATTTACACCGCTCTTGAGAAAAAAGAAATCCCAGTGTGAATCTTCATTGATTTACATAAAGCTTTTGATACAGTTGACCATGATCTGTATAAGAGGGCACTCCCTCAACTACCTAAAATCATACCTTAGCAACAGAAACCAATACAGTCATACCTCTGTTAACGATATTAATCCGTCAGAGAGGGCATATCTTTAACCGAAACAATCGTTAACCGAATCAATTTTCTCCATAAGAAATAATGGAAATAAAATTAATCCGTCCAAGACTTTCAAAAGTAGTTAAATAAAATATTTTTTAGAACTTTTTGACATTAAATAATACACAATTTAATGAACAATAAATAAATACACATGTAAATATTGTACAATAACATGTCACTTACATTTATTGAAGAGTTGTTGATGTGTGAGGACGGGAGGAGGGAGAAGGTGGAGTAGTATGCTAGTGTTTGGAAGGGGAATCCCCTTCCATTATCACTGCAGGTACCAAGTTCTTTTCTGGGGTTACTTCCCTTTTTCTTTGAATGCCACTAGGACCAGGTTGAGAGTCACTGGACCTCTTTCTAACAATAAATCTGTCCAGGGAGCTCTGTGTCTGGCGATTCTTTAACACATCCCTGAAATGACACACCACTGTGTCATTGTACAGGTTGCCAGCACGGCCTGCAACAGCATGGTTAGGGTGATATTCATCCATAAAGCCTTGCACATCACTCCATTTGGCACAGATCTCCCTAATCCTTGAAGAAGGCACCTTCTTCCATCTCGGTTCCACCTCCTCCTCTGAACCATTGTCCTGACCTCTGGACTCTTGTTGCAGTTGCCGTTGAAGCTCTTGCAGATCTTCAGTGGTTAGCTCTTCCTTGTGCTCCTCCACCAACTGTTCCACATCCTCACCACTCACCTCTAACCCCATAGACTTGCCCAATTCCACAATTTCTTCCACAAGAGGCTCAGGCTCAGGCTCAGGCTCATGCTCAGGGTTCTGAGGCTCATCCCCAAAACCTTCAAAATCCCTCTCTAGGACACAGTCTGGCCACAATTTTCTCCAGGCAGAGTTCAAAGTCCTGGTAGTCACTCCCTCCCAAGCCTTACCTATAAGGTTTACACAATGCAGGATATGGAAATGGTTTTTCCAAAAGTCTCTTAGAGTTATATTCATGTCTGTGGTCACATCAAAGCACTTTTGAAACATTGCTTTGGTGTAGAGTTTTTCAAGTTTGCAATGACCTGCTGGTCCATGGGCTGGAGGAGAGGAGTGGTATTAGGGGGCAAGAACTTCACTTGATGAATTTAAACTCCTCC
>WNWK01022601.1:0-32263 GCA_009830355.1 Cherax destructor
CACATCCCGCCCCTCTCGGCTCCACATCCTTCTTCCTAATAATACTGTTCCAATCACCTCCTATCACCACTACCACTGCCATACCTCCCAAGAAAAAAACCAACTGATCCCTAACAAAATCCTCCTTGATCCTCCTACTGCTCTCAGCCGGCAAATATACCCCCACAAACGTCACCCTCACACCTCCCCAGTCCCCATCGACCCTCACCACCCTCCCCTCCTCCCATGCCAAAAGCTGAAAGGGGCTATTTTCGTTCACTACTACCACTACCCCACTCTTGAACTTACCCGAACAACCCACATACACTCTATACCCAGGCAGCAAAAGATCTCTTCCATACTTATAGTTATGTTCCTGCAAAAGCGCCACATCAATCGTCAACCATCTTAGAGTCCCCACTACCCATGATCTTCTCACTTCATCCTTCAGCCTATTAACATTTAACATGAGGCACCTGAAAGTGCTAGAGGTGGCTTCCCTTAGACCTTCCATCCCTGATCGATGCCTGTTTTCCAGTCCCAAGACCTTTAAACAGGGGCTTCTTACCCCTCGCCCCACTCACACTATCTACAATCTTGGATGCCTTATGTGATGCCTCAACCCATACCTTTTTACAGGTCCCTTGACCAGGAGGCAGGACATCATCCTCCTCACTCCCCATTGACCTCTTGCGAGAAACACTACTAGCCTCCATTTCCAACCCTTCATCCTCCTGATGCACTGACACTTGCACCTCTTGCACATTCAAGTGCAAAGCCTCCAGGCCATCTTCCCCCAGCATACCCACTTCACCCAATAACCCACCACCAGGGCTCACAGAACCCTCAAGCACCTCCCCCTGGGTGCTGTCCAACAATACCTCAGGCAAAACTGCCTCCAAACCCATATCCAATGTCAATTCCTCTTGCACAAGACATTCCTCACACACTTCCACTCCCTGCGACTGCACCGGCAGGGTCGCACACACGTCCACTGTTCCCTGTACTATGTCACTCCACTTTCCCACTGATGCCACAACATCACTGTCCCTCCTCACTTCCTCAGGCACACCCTGGTCCATCCCAGGGTGTCTCCCGAATGGTCGTCGTCCCTGTCGCCTCTCACACTCAGCCGCAATATGCTCATAAAAGTCACAAAGTCTACAAGTACGCCTTTGCCCAGCATAAGTCACATAAACCTGTGACCTAAACTCCTCCAACACCACATAGGACGGAATAGGCTTCCGTAAAGTCATCTTCAAGTTGAAAGACTGCATAAAAACCATCTGCCCACCTTCCCATAGCTGCATAATGTATCACACCATACACTGAAAATGCAGCTCTCACATCCTGCTCCGTCGCTTCAAATGGCAAATTCCTAATTTTGATCCATGTGTAATGTCTGGAGACATCCTTGAGCTTTACCTCCACTGCAGCAGTCACAGGAAGGCAAACTTCTTCATACTTTTCCACAAGTTTGTTGTATACAGCTGCCGTGGTAAGCTTGATGAATATCCTTGCACTCCCATTCAATGCAATGCCATAACTGTCTTCATGTTCAACTCCATATACATCTCTGATGATAGCTGGAAGCAAAACTCCGGCATTGATAGGGTAAATGGCTCCTTTTACCAATTCAACACAGACAGTGTTAATAGGCGGGCGATACAACTCCACCATTTTGCTGCTTGAAGAAAACTGTGTCACTCCACAAGTTCCCACCAGAGGCCACTGGTCGTTGGATGCGCCAAGTGCAAACTCACGAACAACTGCTCAAGACAACTTCCCGGCCCGAGAGCGAAGAGGTGAATGCCAAAATTGACATGAAATGTTCTGCATAACAAGGAGCTTTTTATGTCAAATAAGTAAGTTTGTTTATTCAGGTATACACAAATACATTTACATAGATTATCATACATAGCAGCATATGTGTAGAGAACCTAGGATAACCCAAAAAGTCAGACAGAGTGACTTATTTCCATTGGGGTCCTGATGTCAGCTAGGCCTCTATAACTTGTATATGTACTTATTATTATTATTATTATTATTATTATTATTATTATTATTATTATTATAAATATTATTATTATTATTATTATTATTATTATTATTATTATTATTATTATTATTATTATTATCATCATCATTATTATTTTTACTATTGTTAGAGAGGTATCGGTCAAACAAGATCTGAAACCTTATTGGTAACTATGTTAGTTTTTTTTATATTTTATTTAAAAAACAAAAAAGTACAAAAAGCATATCAAAGTCATAACAATCATATAAAGATTGGAACTTTAAAAACTACCAAAAACAAAACCATCATGTAACAAAAACATAACATGCAAAGATAACCCATAGTAACAAAGGCACGTTGGAAAATCCTTTACCCATCACATGAGTATGCGAACACAAAGCACGCCACACCAAAAAAAAAAAAAAAAATTCTGAAAGAAAAACTAACTCAAAATTTTACAGAAACACTTATAGGCATTTCATGACAACCGCCAATTAATCTATACTTAATGTACACATCATAACATATATAAAACATGTCACCCAGTCAACTGGCCTACCCCCAGAAGAGGCAGCACAGATACTAATGCATAAACAGCCTATAACCCATGTCACAAAACCTGCACACAGAATCCTCAACGCGATAATGACTAAAACCTTTTAATAACATACCATCGAACACATTGTACAAGCAATAGTTTCCATACAAGGAAAAATAAAACATAATTGGCAAAAGTATAAAGAAAACTATACATAATTCCATAAAATACACAATATAATTACAACCTTCTCGCAGGTAATAAAATATAACAATAGCACATTCACATATAACATCATGTTAACAAGGCACCAACCTCATCTCACACCAAATTTATCTTTCCACAGTTATTAATACATATGACATGAAACATGTCAAACACCACATAACCAATTACCAACATACCAGACTCCAAGGAAAGCTCTCGTTATGCCCCCCCCCCAAAAAAAAAATAATAATCCTATCCGATCTCGTCAGTCCAATGTCAAGTCCAATGACTCACAAACACACACAGTCATCCACCATCCAACCCCGTCTCTTGTACCCCAAGTAAAAAGAAAAGTCCTCTGTCTCCCCCCTCCCCTCTATGAATACCCCCAACTGTCATACCCACCCATTCACAGCCCTGGCGATCTAATCCACGTACACTGCATCCATCCAACCTCCTTCCAGCAATCGTAACCCCCCCACCCCAGAGACCAACCCTCTGTCCAGCAGGCCCACTACACTTCAAGCAACCCCACAACCATCAAGTCCCTATAGTTTCCCAGGAAAAAAACCCTCCCAATTTCTCCCATAAATTTCCTTATTCTTACACTTTGTTCTGTAGATCTTACTTGCAATCGCCCATATTCGTGCCTCCCCTCTTGCCTCCATCATACCCCATGAGACAAAAATAAAGTCCACCACTAAATACATTACAGTCTGATGCACCACCTCACTTACTCCCCCGATATCCAAACTTAATGCCCTCAAAACCAAGATCCCCCTTTCCCCTACCATCTGTATTACTCCACTGAACCAGACCCTAATCGACTCCAAGGAAGGGCAAATATATGCAGCATGGTATGCTGTGTCCTCCTCCCCACACCTACCACAACCAGGCCCTGCCACCAGCTCCATCCTAAACAAAATAGACCAGGAAGCAACTACCCCATGTAGAAATCTAAACATCAGTTCCCGAAACCTCGCCCATATCCTCAACTTATGTAACCCCTCCCAAATCCCTCTCCAGTCATACAAAGTATAAATAGCCTCCCTCTCCACTATGTCCCCTGTCGCCTCCCGCCCTAGTCAATACACCGACCTTCAATCCCTTAGGCTCCCTCACTGCCAACAGAAGTCGCACCATATCAGCACACCATTGCAGCACCCTCCCCCCTCCACCTACACATGATGGCATGGTGGCTAGCGCTCTTGCTTCACGCACGGAGGGCCCGGGTTCAATTCCCGGTGGGGCCGAAACATTTAGAAGTGTTTCGTTACACACACACACATACATACAACAGGCCTAATGTCTAATCGACATGTGCCTAGGACAAAATGGTAACTAACCTCACCCAATAGGTATGAGTCCCAAACCCCCACACCTCACCCTTTGCATGACAACTTAGTAGTCAACAGAGTAAGGTCTGAGGCAGCTACAGTGAAAAGCTCTGTTCCAAAAGGCACAGTACTCGCTCCCATCCTGTTCCTCATCCTCATATTGGACATAGACAGGGATATAAGCCACAGTAAAGTGCCTTCCTTTGCAGATGACACCCGAATCTGCATGACAGTGTCCACCATTGAAGACACTGCAAGACTCCAAGCAGACATCAACCAAATCTTTAAATGGGCTGCAGAAAACAATATAAAGTTCAATGATGAGAAATTTCAATTACTCATATATGGAAAACGTGAGGAAATTAAAATCTCCTCAGAGTACAAAACTAATTCCAACCACACAATAGAGCGAAAAACTAATGTCAAAGACCTGGGAGTGATCATGTCAGAGGATCTCACCTTCAAGGACCATAACACCATAGCAATTGCATCTGCTAGAAAAATGACAGGATGGATAATGAGAACCTTCAAAACCAGGGATGCCAAGCCCATGTTGACACTTTTCAGGTTGCTTGTTCTATCTAGGCTGGAATATTGAACATAAGAAAGGAGGAACACTGCAGCAGGTTTGTTGGCCCATACTAGGCAGGTCCTTCACAATCCATCCCACTAATAGAATAATTGCCCAACCTAATTTTCAATTCTACCCAAGAAATAAGCTTTGCAGATTCTATTAACTCAAGTGCGAGTCCCACTCAAATCCAACCCCTCTCACTCATGTATTTATCCAACCTAAATTTGAAACTACCCAAGGTCCTAGCTTCAATGACCCTACTAGGCAGACTGTTCCACTCATCAACTACCCTATTTCCAAACCAATATTTTCCTATATCCTTTCTAAATCTAAACTTATCCAATTTGAATCCATTATTGTGGGTTCTCTCTTGGAGAGATATCCTCAAGACCTTATTTATATCCCCCTTATTAATACCCATCTTCCACTTATATACCTCGATCATGTCTCCCCTCATTCTTCGTCTTACAAGTGAATGTAATTTAAGGGGGGGTAGGAGCATTTTTTAACTTTTTTTTTTTTATTATGCAAATATTTCATTGGGAATATTCTCTTTGAATTAAGCAGCATTTGAAACATAGACACTGAGTTTTTAGTGACGTTTTACCTTAGAGTTATATAGAAAAAAAAATAAAATGCCCTATTTGATAGAGCTTATGGCAATCCCTCCTCTACAAAATTATTACGACATACAATATTCTAATTTAGATCAGATGAAAGAGGAAGAGTTAGGCTATAGAACTACAGGGCAAGTTGAGCTTCCTCTCAATAGATTGCATTATACAAATTATTGAAATCCTTTTTTTTGTTTTTTGTTTTATTTGGGAAAAGAAAAATTACTATCAAGAAACCGTAAAACATATCGCAAAATCAAAATCGCTCTCTAGTTCGATAGAACCATCATTCCTCTATACCCCTGCGAAAGAATCATGCTGCTATGATAAATACTCTTTGCATAAACGGGATTACATTGTCAATAACGTACTCCTGAGATATTGGCACTTACATGCTTGGGAAGTGGTTAGCCACCTTTTCAGAGCAGTGCATCCCACCATACTTATCGACGGCTGTAAGGCCACTGAGGTGTCTGCTGCAGCTCACACACACACCACTACTCACAGAAGTTGCCATGTAGTGTATTTAAAATGTAACAATCATAAAAAACGCAATTTTAGGGGTAAAAAAAAAAACTGACTAATCAGCAACACGTCTTTTTGCTGACACAAAAAAAAAAAACTTTTTAGTATAAACATACTTAGAAATATGATAGAAATAAGCAGATTGCATCAACTTGTTGCCAGAATGGTGCACTATTTTTTGGTAAGAAAAAATATTTTTCCATAATTTTTCAATTTTAATTTTTTTATATATCGAAAAATGCTCCTTTCCCCCTTAAGGGTCTTCAATCTTTCTTCATACGGAAGATTTCTAATGCTATGAATTAATTTTGTCATTCGTCGCTGAATGTTTTCTAACGAATTTATATCCATTCTGTAAAATGGAGACCAGAACTGAGCTGCATAATCTAGGTGAGGCCTTACTAATGATGTATAAAGCTGTAATATAACCGCTGGACTTCTGTTGCTTACACTTCTTGATATAAATCCCAGTAATCTATTTGCTTTATTTCTTACGCTTAGGCATTGCTGACTTGGTTTGAGGTTGCTGCTTACCATAACCCCCAAATCATTTTCGCATTCTGTATGGCTGAGTTCAACATTATTAAGCTGGTAGGTGCTAGGGTTATGAACATTCCCGAGCTTTAGAACTTTGCATTTATCTATATTGAACTGCATCTGCCATTTTTCTGACCAGGAATTGAGTTTGTCTAAATCCTCCTGAAGTTCCGTGACATCTACGTCTGAATCGATTATCCTACCTATCTTCGTGTCATCAGCGAATTTGCTCATATCACTAGTAATTCCCTCGTCAAGGTCATTTATATGTATTATAAACAACAACGGGCCCAAAACTGATCCCTGTGGAACGCCACTTGTTACAGATCCCCACTCAGATTTAACCCCATTAATGCACACCCTCTGCTTCCTATTGGTGAGCCATGACTCGATCCATGAAAACACTTTTCCCCCAATGCCGTGAGCAGCCACTTTCTTTAACAGTCTCTGATGTGGTACTCTATCAAAAGCCTTCCTAAAATCCAAATAAACAATATTGAATTCTTTATCATGATCAACTGCCTCAAAAGCCTTACTGAAAAAAGTTAATAAATTAGTTAGGCAGGAACGGCCCCTGGTGAATCCATGTTGAGTATCATTAATCAAATTATGCCTATCGAGATGGCTTCTTATGTTATCAGCTATAATCGACTCTAATAATTTGCCTACAATTGATGTTAGACTTATTGGGCGGTAATTTGATGGTAACGACTTGTCCCCTGCTTTAAAAATAGGAATTACATTAGCCATCTTCCACGTATCAGACACTACACCTGTTTGAAGAAATAGGTTAAAATTGCTGCACACTAACTGCACCTTTCAAGGCAGGTGAAATTGCTGACCTAGAAAATGTGCAGAGAACCTTCACGGCATGCATAGCTGTGATAAACCACCTCAATTACTGGGAACGCTTGAAGTTCCTAAACCTGTACTCCCTAGAACGCAGGAGGGAGAGATACATTATTATATACACTTGGAAAATTCTCAAGGGATTAGTACCAAACTTGCACACGAGAGTCACTCCCTACGAAAACAAAAGACTCGGCAGACGATGTAACATCCCCCCAATGAAAAGCAGGGGTGCCACTAGCACGTTGAGAGACAACACAATAAGTGTCAGGGGCCCAAGACTGTTCAACTGCCTCCCAGCATACATCAAGGGGATCACCAACAAACCTCTGGCTGTCTTAAAGCAGGCACTGGACAGGCACCTAAAGTCTGTACCTGACCAGCCAGGCTGTGGTTCGTACGTTGGACTGTGTGTGGCCAGCAGTAACAGCCTGGTTGATCAGGCTCTGATCCAACATGAGGCCTGGTCACAGACCGGGCCGCAGGGGTGTTGACCCCTGGAACTCTCTCCAGGTATACACATCCATATCATCATTGCAATCTTCCCTGTAAATAACCACCTCCACATTCTGCACAGCTAAGGTGCTTTTCATTGTGCTTTTTTTCTGAAACACCCTTCCATCCATCCCCTAACTGCACTTTCTCTTGGGCACCATCACCCAGAGGGACCTCTTTCAGAGGACTGTCCAGCAATCTCTCCAACACTTCCTGCAATTGCACATCTGAAATCTCATCAAGAGCACCTGCAGGTTAAACCCAATTAAGAGCACCGGCCCAGATAACGTCCCGTCTAAATTCCTAAAAGATGGTGCCTCTGAACTGGCAATCCCCATTGCTCTCATAATAAATTTGTCCATCACCACTAATACAGTGCCAGATGGGTTCAAGGAGGCCAGAGTTCCTCCTATCTTCAAGAAAAATAGTAGGTCAGATGTCAGCAACTATAGGCCTGTTAGTATACTCAGTGTAATATCCAAAATTCTAGAGAGGGCGGTGTACTGTCAAGTAGTTAAATATCTTAGTGACAACAACATTCTTCATAGTTACCAATCAGGCTTTAGGAGATCTTACTCAACCGACACCTCCCTAATTAATCTGATGGATTACATGAGAACTGAAATGTCTATAGGGAACCTCATAGGAATGGTAACTTTAGACTTGCAAAAGGCCTTCGATACTGTCAACCACAATATATTATGTAAGAAACTTCAAGCTATCGGCATAGGTTCCACAGACTGGTTTAAGTCCTATCTTAGCAACAGGAAACAAATTGTCAAAATCAACAAAACGGAATCAGAACCACTGCCGATAGCATGTGGAGTTACCCAAGGTAGTATTCTGGGTCCTTTATTATTCCTGTGTTATGTAAATGATATGCCCATCAGTGTCAAGTGAAAACTCCTACTGTATGCGGATGACAGTGCTCTGTTAGTGTCAGGTAAAGACCCACAAGATATAGCTAATGTATTAACACTGGAACTGGAGTCCTGCAGCAAATGGTTAGTGGACAACAAACTATCGTTACATCTCGGGAAAACAGAAGCCATACTCTTTGGCACGAAATATAAACTGAGCAGGGTAAATAATTTTAATATCCGGTGTAATGGGGAATCCATCACTTCAGTTTCCTCAGTAAAATATCTGGGAATCCCCTTTGACCAATGCATGTCAGGAGAATTGATAGGTAACAGTGTAGTAAAGAAAGCGAATGCCAGACTGAAGTTCCTCTACAGACAAGCACAGTGTCTACCTACTGAGGCTCGCAGGACCCTATGTCTAGCCCTTATACAATGTCATATGGACTACACTTGCTCTTCATGGTACTCTGCCTTGACAAAAAAAATGAAAGATAAACTGCAAATCTCCCAGAACAAAATGGTAAGATTCATCATGGACCTGGGACCAAGAGAGCATGTAGGCCAGGATGAATTACAACAATTGGATAAGCTGAATATTGAAGACAGAGTAAAACAACTTAAATTAAATCAAGTTTATAAAATTGCTCACAAACAGTGTCCAGAATATCTTGCTGCCAATTTTGTCAAGGCTGGGAACCAAAGCAGTCATAGTACTATGGGGAGAGAGCACAACTTTGTAGTTCCCACAGTCAGTGGCCAGGCTTCAAACACCTTTTATTGTACAGCAATAAAGGAATGGAACAGACTGCCTGCACATGTCAAAGCCAGTCATAGCATGAGCCAGTTCAAGAAGAGAACCAAAAGGTACCTAATGAATGTAGCGACAGAAAGGGAGGAGAATTATTTTTTTATTTTTTTAGCTAACACACATGTATATGTAAATAACTCTTTTTACCTTATTCCTAGTATACATACTATATCCTTTATAATATAATGACATATATATATCCTACAATGTAAAAATTAAGGTATAAAAAGGACCCCAATGGAAATAAGTCACTCTGTCTGACTTTTTTGGGTTATCCTAGGTTCTCTACACACATGCTGCTATATATGATAATGTATGTAAATGTATTTGTGTATACCTGAATAAACTTACTTACTTACCTACATGCTCACCAGAACCCACAACTTCTGCATCTTGTGACATTGCCGGCAAAGTGAGACACGACTCCTCTTCAGTACCAACCATATCACTCCACTTGCCCACTGGGGCCACAACCACACCTGAGGCTATAACACTCGCCTCACTCTCCTGTACCCTCAATACATCCCTGTCCACAGGTCATTGGTCAATCCTCTTTTCACACACAGCAGCCACATGATCAAATGCACCACAAATCCTGCATGTTCTGCGCTGTCCTGCATAAGTCACATACACCTGAGTGCGGAAGGCATCTATGACCACATACGACAGTATGGGCCTTCGAAGGGTCATCTTCAGGCTGAAAGAACCTTCCGGCAAACCCTTGTATGGCCCCTCAGACCACCGTCCCACTGTAGCTGAGTGAATGATACCATAATCCTGAAATACCTCTCGGATATCCATATCATTGGCCTCAAAAAGAACATTCCTTATTTTGATCCAAGTGTAGTGCTTAGATACGTCTTTTATATGCCCTTCCAATTCCGAGTTGATGACTACACTGTCTTCCTGGAAATGGTCCACCGTCCTCTCATACGCTGTAGAAGTTGCGAATTTCACGAATATCCTGGTAGCTCCACTTAATGCAACGCCGTACAGGTCTTCATTAGCAATGCCATATGCATCACAGAGTATAGCAGGAAAGACCACAGCAGCATTAAACAGGTAAACAGCTCCTCTGATTATGTCATTGCAGACAGTGTTGACACGTCTCCTGCTAGCTGACACCATTTTGTAGAAAACCTTCCAAATGATCAGGTCAGTCAAAGTCAACTGTCCCGAACAAGAGCTGGGAGGCGAATGTGACTATGTTAGTTTAGTTTAATATCTTTATTATGCACCCCATATCCATCCTGTGGGCGGTGGTAAAATATTACAGAGGTACATAATGGGCCCAGAGACTGGGCCCCAAAGTTTTGATAGCTGAACAAGTTACAAAGGTAATGAACTCACTGTAGATCTGGTCACAATCATGACAAGTTACGAAGGTATTTACAGATTACAGAGGTACATAATGGGTCCAGAGACTGGGCCCAAAAGTTTTGATAGCTGAACAAGGTACAAAGGTAATGAACTCATAAGTTTCAAAGGTAATGAATCATGTAAGTAAATTTACTTACTTCCGTTTATACATGGTTACAATCATGAACAAATTATAAAGTAATGAGCAATTCACTAGTCCACACCCGGTGACAATTGTAATGAGTTATTGGTGCAAATGTTAATTGTTGGGTCACACACGCACACACACACACACACACACACACACACACACACACACACACACACACAGGAGCTATGTCTCGACCCCTGCAACCACAACTAGGTGAGTACACACAGTAGCAGTTAGTGAAGAGGCGGGGCCAGGAGCTAAGTCTCGACCCCTGCAACCACAATTAGGTGAGTACACACACACCAGGCGCTAAGTCTCGACCCCTGTAACCACAATTAGGTGAGTACACACACACACACGTGGTAATGCTTTATTTACAGTGAGCAGAGTCAGGGTATTTTTCCAGAATGGTCTGTAATATACCACTGTGGATAAAATACTTTGACATATCTTGAACATTTCTGAGTGAGTTGTCTCTGAATTCATTAATTTTATCGCACTCCAGTACATAATGACGCAGGGTGTGACAATAATCCAACTGGCAAAGTTTACATCTTGTTTGGTCTACATCTGGTGGTGGTGATTTAACCTGCCAAAGATACTTGTAACCCAGCCGGAGGCGGGCAGATGTGACATCCAAGAGTCTGCTTATTTTGTAGGATGCACCATAGACATGTGGCTCCTCCTGTATGATAGAATGCTGATAGATGGACTGACTGATGTCAATCTTCCTGAGTCTTAAGTCAATAAAATTCAGTTGAAGTTCTTTTCGTATTATTGTTCTCAAACTGCTAACTGACAAGCCAAGATTGTGTTCTACCCCATCTTTGAAAGCATAAAACTTAGCCAATTTATCAGTTCTATCATGCATCTGAAGACCAATGTGAGATGGAATCCACAGCATGTGCACTCTGACTCTACTATCAACAATTCTACCATACCTGTGTCTGGTTTTTGACACAAGCATGCCACAATTTATACTTAATGAGTTGAGAGCATTTATGGATGACAGAGAATCAGTTACAATTAGATACAACCTTAGATATTTGGACACATTTTAGTGCAAGGAGTATGGCAAACAGTTCTGTCTGAAGGGTAGAGGCTCAGTTATTGATACGTGCTCAGTTTCTTTAAGAGAGCCATCACTCTGCATGACAACAACATCACTACCAGCTGCACCAGTGGATTGGTGAACAGAACCATCAACGTAAATAATTTGTGAGAGAGTGTGCTGTGTGACTAAGTTATCAATACAGCTTAAGGCATCATGTTTGGCTTCAAGGCGAAGCTTTGATTGTGATTTTAGAAGTAGTTTGGGGGGAAATGGAGGAATGGTAGTTTGGAATGGGGTAATATTCCATGGAGCGGAGAAGTGCCGCTGTTACCTTACTTGACATAGATCATGTATCTGATTCATGTGGAGGTCGGTTCCAGATTTTTTCGATCCATCTGGAGGGATGAACCATACCACGGGTGGGGCTCGAACCCGCGGTCAGAGAGTCTCAAAACTATAAATTAGACACATATGCAACACTTGGGTATCTTTATTGAGGAAACGTTTCGCCACACAGTGGCTTCATCAGTCCAGTACAACGTAGAAAGGTGTAGGGAGAGGAGGAGTTTGAGGTAGTCAGTCCCTCGGCCTGGAGTCGATGTGTTCAGTCCATCAATCTTGTAGAAAGTACAGCACTACTTTGTATTGGACTGATGAAGCCACTGTGTGGCGAAACGTTTCCTCAATATAGATACCCAAGTGTTGCATATGTGTCTAATTTATAACTTGTCGGTTCTCTGAACCATTCATCTACATCCTGTCTGACACAGCAACATCTTGGGATCTTGATACAAACGAATTCTTCAACACTTGTCCAACCTTTGGACGAGGACCTACTTCGACTAGTGGATGGTACCACTATGACCCCGCCTCCTCCTGCTTCACCTCACCTGACTACAGTATATAAGCCACCTCTACGCCCCTGTGCTGTAGTTTCTACAATATTGATGGACTGAACACATCGACTCCAGGCCGAGGGACTGATTACCTCAAACTCCTCCTCTCCCTACACCTTTCTACTTTGTATTGGACTGATGAAGCCACTGTGTGGCGAAACGTTTCCTCAATAAAGATACCCAAGTGTTGCATATGTGTCTAATTTATAACTTGTCGGTTCTCTGAACCATTCATCTACAGTCTCAAAACTCCAGACCGTGGCGTAAGCCACTAGGCCAGCTAGCTTCAATAAGATTCATCCAACTAGGTATATTTCTACACCATAGAAAGGTTAGCATAGGCACCACTGTGTCCACAAATGCAAGTTTTTACAGACGAATCTCCCGCTAGCATGGCCGTGACGAACTCTAGCTCAAGTCCCCCTCAAAGCCGTCAACATGACTCACGAAATCGTATGGTTTGGTTTGTTTGCAATCGTGTCATTACGATTTCGTGAGTCATCTGGAATATCAAGTTCTTTCTGCATATTTAAAATTTTGGCAGTACGAGGGCATCCTAAAATGATCCTCATTGCTTCGTTCTGCAGTTTTTCCAGCCCTCCAAGTAACATCAAAAGCAGATCTAAGGTCAAGGAAGGTAGTGTATGAGCTGTCAGTGTGCAGAGTGAGAAAGGTAGCTATGCAATTATGCACACTCCTTCCATGCATGAAACCATGCACCCGGGGGGGGGACAAAATTTTTTTGATTCTGTACATGAGACGATTCAGAATCATCCTCTCAAATGTTTTACATAAGCAGCTAGTAAGAGATATTGGGCGAAATGAATTTTGTTGATTGGGCTTAGGAATGAGAATGATGAGGCTGTTGGTCTAAGATTTAGGGAGCTCCCCAGTTACATAGCTCATGTTATATAATTCGAGTAAAGGATTGCCTGGTATTCGACACAGCAATCTTAGTATATTGTAGGTAATACCATCCTCACCAGGCGACGTGGAGTTGCCCTTAGTTAGTGCTGCATCAAGTTCAAGGTCAGTGAAAGGAATGTTACAGTCATCTTCCTTGCTGAGCATAAAACAAACAAGTCTCTCCCTAGCATCATATTTGTCATTTAATTTCGCCTGTGTGGTACTGGGAAGATTGTCATAGCTAGATGTAGCAGCCCAAGCACTGACTAGCTCATTCGCCCTATGTAAGGGATGAGGGTGCGCAATCTGACCAGTTATGTTACCCTTAATTCTATTTATGTCCCTCCATGCTCGGCTAAGTGGGGTGTGAGCATTGAGACCATTGACAAATTTTTCCCAGTCAGTTTGCCGCAGCTCTGTAATACGCTCTCTGGCAGCAGCAAGGGCAGTTTGAAAGAGCGTCAGCATTCCAGGGGTACGATGTTTTCTATAGGCTAGGCCTATTCTGCGAGCAGTACGTTTCAGTGTTCGAAGTTTAAGATCATTGTAATAAGTATGGTTATTATAGGAGGTATGATTGTTATGGAAGTTGGTTGGGTTAACAGTTCCAGGAGGTTTTTGAGGCGACTCTAAGTAGTTCTGAATACTGCTCACAAGGTCATTGTTAAAGGTCTCAACAGAGGAACACTCATAGGAATTATACCAGTCAGTCACATGTGCAACAAAGTCCTCATATTGATCAGGGGGAACATTAAAACGTTTCCGTTTGAATATTCCACCAGGAAGGATAGTATTACCTATATTTAGTGAGGTTAGCCTTGGGAAATGGTCTGATGATATATCTGATACAATGGTAGACTCACAGCTGGCAGAAGTAATGTTGAAGCCAAGACACAGATCAAGGATGCCTCCATAGATATGTGTGGGTTCAAGGTCACCTACAATTTGCACATTAGTTATGTGCAAATTGTAGGTGTCATGTTGCACATAATAATGTGCAACATTATCATGTGCACATGATAATGTGGTCATATTGCACATGATAATGTGCAAATTGTAGGTGACCTTAAACCCACACGTATCTATGGAGGCGTCCTTGATCTGTGTCTTGGCTTCAACATTACTTCTGCCAGCTGTGAGTCTTTCATTGTATCAGATATATCATCAGACCATTTCCCAAGGCTAACCTCAGTAGATATAGGTAATACTATCCTTCCTGGTGGGATATTCAAACGGAAACGGGGGGGGGGGGGTGAGCGTCGTTCGATTTATAAAAAAATTAAAATAAAAAAATTATGGAAAAGAATTTTTTCTTCCCAAAAAATAATGCATAATTCTGGAAACAAGTTGATGCAATCTGCTTATTTCTATCATATTTCTAAGTATGTTTATACTAAAAAGTATTTTTTTGTTCTTGGTGTCAGCAAAAAGACTTGTTGGCAATTAGTCAGTTTTTTTTTTACCCCTAAAATTGCGATTTTTATGATTGTTTCACTTGAAATACACTGCATGCCAACCTCTGTGAGGAGTAGTGTGGGTGAGCGGCGACAGATGTCTCTCAGTGGCCTTGCAGCCTCCAATAAGCATGGTTGGGTGTAGCACTCTGGAATGTGGTGTGCGATTACCTAAGGTTTGTACACTTACATAATTATCAATATCTCAAGAATAAGTTATTGACATTATAATCCCTCTCATGCAAAGAGTATTTATCATAGCATCATGATTCTTTCGTAGGTTATTGATGAATGATGGTTCCATTGAATTAGAGAGCGATTTTGCAATGTTTTTTACGGTTTCTTGTTAGTGATTTTTATTTTCCCAAACAATTTAAAAAAAAAAAACACGTATTTCAACATTTTGTATAATGCAATCTATTGACAGAAAGCTCAAACCGTTCTATATTTCCATAACATAACTCTTCGTCTTTCATCTGATTTCAACTAGAACATTGTATGTCTTACCAATTTTGTAGGAGAGGGATTGCCATAAGCCCTATCAAATAGGGCATTTTTTTTCTATATAACTGTAAGGGAAAACGTCACTAAAAACTCAGTGTCTATGTTTCAAATGCTGCCTAATTCACAGACACATTTCCATTGAAATATTTGCATAATAAAAAAAAAGGTCGATTCGGCTCATCCCCCCCTTTGTTCGCCCTGATCAACATGAGGACTTTGTTGCACATGTGACTGACTGGTATAATTCCTATGAGTGTTCCTCTGTTGAGACCTTTAAAAATGACCTTGTGAGCAATATCCAGAATTACTTAGAGCCGCCTCTGAAACCTCCTGGAACTCTAAATCCAACTAACTTCCATAATTATCATACCTTAGATAATTATGGAAAATGTTTTTGTCATTAAGATACCTAACTACTTGAAAATACACAACTTTTTCTAAAATGTTGGACATCACACTGAGTGTACTAACAGATATATAATTGATACGTCAAATTTACTTTTTTTCTTGAAGATAAGAATAATTTTGGCCTCTTTGAACCCCTCTGGCACGGTACTGGTGGCGATGGACAAATATATTATGTGCACAATGGGGACTGGTAACTCAGAGGCATCATCTTTTACGAATTTGGCTGGAATGTTATTTGAACCAGTGCCTTAGTTGGCTTTAACTTAGTTCTTTTTGCACAAAGTCAAAAGATACACCTAAGTGGAAACTGTCTGGGGGATGCCTTTATTACTGTAGTTAGTTTTAATCTTTTCCGAGTCTGTGTAAAAAGTTTTGATGAAATGGCACTTGACTGACTAATATTGATGCAACAGTTGTGTTGAATGAATTGAATAAATTTGTCACTTGAGTTGTTTCATGGCATTCAAGACTACAACACTGAACTTATGTGTAGCTAAATAATCTTACTTATTTACTTATGGTAAACACCAACAACACAACACTTATATAAGTGTAATTAAATAAACTGAGTTATTTACTTATGGTAAACAGCAACAAGACTATAACACATCTTTCTTCTTCTTCTTTGGGTTTATCAGGGCCACTGACAGCATAAGCCGTATCGAGCCCGACTTCTCGATGGTACGAGGAAGATTTGTTACCCAAGGCTGGGCCATGAAAGAAAAGGCACAAAAGTTCCTTTGGAAATAGAGATAGAAACTTGAAAGTTTCCGATTAGGTCCGGTGGACCAGAAAAGCGGGACCCCTACACCCCCACCCGAGTACAGTAACCGGTTTCCCACCAAAGACCGTTAAATAATTATCCGCAGAGCGGAAAAAATGGAGCTGGCTAAAAGTAAGTCGATGAACAGGTGCCCCTCCTGTAGAGTGCCCGGCGGGCAAAATAGATGAGGACAAGCATCCCAGAGAGAACGGGGGAAATTTGTCACTGATACTTAGGCGAGAGAGAGACGTCCACACCCGACGAAGGCTGGTGCAGAAGTCCTGACGACAACACTGAACTTGAGGTCAGAGGTTGGTGGAGTACAGAGGTGTTTGCTCAGGGAGTAAGACACTTGGCACTGCCAGTGTTTAGTCCTCCTGGACTAACTTTACAATTTAATGTTTCAGTTTCTCCTTCCAGAGGAAACTTTGTTATGTTTCTCATTGCCTAGCAGATTCGGTCAATGTTGTTGTTGTTGTTGTTGGGGTTTTATAGGGCCACTGACAGCATACGCCGTATCGAGCCCTGCCGTCCAACGCTCGGAGAAGGAACCTCGACCAAAGTGGAAGGATGTTAGACTAATAACTGCGTATTATATGTCCTTAATGCGCCCTGAAGCCAGCAAGAATGTGCAGGTACAGGCCAATATTTCCTGACGGTCTGGAGGATCAAACCCCTCCCCATTAAGAAGGAGAGGTAGGGTTAAAGATTGCACCCCAAACATGTGCAAGGCCGCACGGAAAACAGTCCGTACAGAGTGATAACGTGGGCACCACAGTAGGAAGTGTTCCACCATCTCAGGCTGTGAGGGACACCACGGGCAGTACGGAGAGTCTGTCATTCGAAGGCGGTGTAGATGAGCCGCCAGTCGTGAGTGCCCAACCCGGCGGTGAGTCAGTGCAACATCCACTGAGCGATTGGGATAGCGAGCCCAAGGGCAGGGGCCATTGAAAGATCGGACAGAACTCAGTGCCGAAGTAGAGAGGGAGTGTACCAGTTCCTTATGCCACAAATAACGGATTTCCTTCCAAACAGTCCTTGTGAAATCACTGCGGCCCAGTGCAAGAGAGGTAATGATAGGAAGCGCATGTGCGAGGGAGGCTGCACGATCGGCCACTTCATTGCCCCGAATGCCAACATGGGCAGGTACCCACTGAAGGAAGATGCTCCAACCTGGACTTCACAAAAAACGTAGGATAAGAGACTGCGTCTGTCGGACAAGGACGCGTAGGGACCGTGGACAGTCAGAACACAAAAGTGCTAGGGAAGATTGGGAATCAGAGAAGAGAACCAAAGGCTGAGGAGGGAGGTGAGCAAGGACAAAAACCAAGGCCTAATAAATGGTGAAGAGCTCTCTGCTAGGACCGAGTGAGCGGGTCTAACCGCCAGGTTTGACATAGAGAAAGATCAGCAAAGAATGCAGCAGAAGAAGTAGAAGGGGGGGATTTCATGCTGAGCCGTCTGTGAAGATGGAGAAGGAAGAACCATATGTGACAGCACCAAACTCTTCAAAGAGAATTGCAGCTATCTGGGGGAGTTTCCTGTTCCTAGAAGGCCAATCCAGGTGGATGTACTGTGTCAGGTCCATCCAGGGAAACAGGGAGTGAAGAGGGAGGAGTCACCACTGGTGCAGGGAGTGAAAGGTAGGTCAAGGAACGTTGGGCCCTGGCCACAAAGGAAGGCTGAACCAAACGTGGGGGGATGGAGGCTGCCTCCCACATTCGTGGGGAGAGGCAGCATTTGTGAGTATAAGGCAGAGAGGCCATATGATGGAGCCGTAAGCAGTTCCTTGCCATTCTCATTGACGAGAGGGGGACTGTCCCAGACTCTGCTTCCAAGGCTTCAATGGGAGTAGAGGGGAACGCCCCCAGCATACTGCAGATGGCCGAATTCTGGAGAATATCCAGGCGGTGAAGAGAAGAGGAAGAAGCCGAGCCATACACCTCACTCACATAGGTGAGTTTGCTGCAAACCATAGCTGTATAAAATTTAAAGAGGAGGTCTCGATCCGCCACCCACTTAGTGCCTGAGATCTGGCGCATGAGTTCAGTGCAGCGTGCACATGAGAGGTGGAGGGCTATTATGTGTTTCCTCCACGTCAAGAGTGGTGCATCCAAAGTGACACCCAACCATCTATGAGAAGAGACCAAAGGGAGTGGTGTCTGACCCAATGAAACAGATGGAAGAGTAGAGAGGCGTCGTCTAGTAAAACATAAGAGCAGGGACTTGGCGACACTAACCTCCAAACCCCAGGTTGCAGCCCATGATGTTATGCACTGTAGGGCATGCTGAAGTTTTTTTTTGTGCAGCCAGCAAAGTAGTGGCACCGTACATAAGGGCCACATCATCTGCCTACACCAGGGTATGCACGCCCTGTATGGAAGGGAAATCCGACATTAATACAGAAAAAAGGAGAGGACTAAGAACGAATCCCGGGGCACTCCCGGCAAATAGGACGGTGAGGACATCGTGCCACCTACTGCAACTCGGAAGGTTCGCCCTTGTAAAAAGTTGCACATCCAATGGAGGGGGGCTCCTGCCAGCCCCATGCAAGCTAGCTTAAAAAGTATCGCCGTGTGGGATGCAGAATCAAATGCTCCACGCAGATCCAAAAGGCAGCCAGAAGGAACTCCGGCTTCAATGAAGTATGCACTAACTGCACAAATTGAAGTCGACCTCACGAAGCCACTCTGGTTTTCAGGTAAGAGGCCATGTTCCTCAGTCCACCATGAGAGACAGGTGGCCACCAGTCTTTCCAACACTTTACCCAAGCAGGGCAGTAAAGCAATGGGTCGGTAAGAGTCTGGTTGGGTATTTTCTTTGCCTGGCTTCAGAATTGGAACCAGGAGAGAGTGCTTCCACGCATCATCGGGGAAAACTCCTTGAGACCAGCTGGCATTGAAAACCTCCAGCATGTCATCTGTACAAGAGGGGGGTAGATGCAGTAAGAATGAATAAGGTATGTTATCCTCCCCAGGAGAAGAACGGGAAGAAAGCTGGGAGAGTGTCCGCTTTAGTTCATGAGAACTGAAGGGAGATGCCAGCACCTAGCAGTCAACCTCAGGTACTACAGGGGGCAGAGGACCCCATTTGTTCACCTTAGAATGTAGAGGGGGAGGGGAAGAGCAAACTTAGGCCCAAAGAAACTAGCAAACAATTACGCTTTATCCTGAGGGAAGAGTGGCGTTGCACCATCCCCCAACAGGGGAAAGGGGCTTACAGATCGTGATCCCAGCATAGAGTGGAAGAAACCCCATGCTCAGCTAGCAGAGGTGCGAAAAGAAAGAGAAGAACAGAAAGAAGCCCATGATTCACGTTTTGCATGGAGGAGTGTTCGAGGACATAAAGCGTCAGCCCTTCGGTAAGCCAACTGTAGAGCCCTTGAAGGTTGGCGCCGCCACTGTGCCCACGCCTTTCGATGGGCCTTCACTGCCTGGAGGCACTCATCATTCCACCACGGAACCCGGGGGTGAGAATGGGAGAAGCTCCCAGAAAGAAGAAATGAACGTGAGCCTGCCTCTAACATGGCCCCTTGAAGGGATGCAACGGCATCGTCCAACAGTCTTGAGGCAGGCTATAATCAAAGAGTGTGTTACTGTAACTCGTCCAACCGGCCTGAGTGGTTTTCCACCGTGGATGAATTGCCGTCACTGGCACTGTTGGGGCTCCATTGGTAGATACAGTGACAGGGAGATGATCACTCCCCATGAAGGGGCCTACAGAAACAATGGCTGTAGTGAAATACCCACACCCAAGAACGAGGTCCAGGGTAGAAGCTCGCCCTGTGTAAGGATCCACTCTAGTCTTCAATCCTGGTGGTGTGAGCAACGAAAGGGGAGATGCGAGGGCTTGGAACAAGGCCCTACCTGTGGGATTCATGGCTCCAAAAGAAATGGATGGCTCCCAGAAATGGTGCCTAGATTGAAATCCCCTATGACAAGTGCAGAACCACTGAGTGCCCAAAGTAATGGGTAAACTCACTCTGTGTTACTGACCTGCCCGGATTGTAAATCAGAGGAAGGTGCACCACTGAGTGCCAAGGCAACGCACAGCTAGAGTTTCTAACACCCCATTCTCATAGGTTCGGAGGGAAAAGATCATACTCTGGAGCCAGCTACACAAAGAAGAGCTAGGCCACCACCACCCCTTTCAAGGTGATCCCGACGATAAACAGTGAAACCTGACAGCCGAACAGAATGACGAGGACGTAACCATGTCTCAGAGAGGCCCACTCACGAGTGGCTGTTCCTCAGCCAGATACTTCTGGAGGTCTGGGAGCTTTCCCAATATGGAAACGAATATTCCAGAGAAGAAAAATAGAGTAGTGGGAGTGAGTCACGTGTGTGAACTAAGAAGCCCGATGAGGCGAAGGAGAACCGAGAGACATTCAGTCATAAAAGAGGTGCCCTGTAGAAGGAGTGAAGCACTTCCTCCACCAAATGGAGGACAGGACAAGAAATGAAGCCTCAGGCAGGCGAGAGTGAAACATTGGAATCATCAATAGCAAGGGTCCTGAAACAGTGGCAGGCTGGGGCTGGGGTTGAGGAGAAATGGAGGGGGATGTCTGTGGGGAGGAGGCACTGGGTCAGGCAAGAGGTCCATTTGGACAAGGGGGTACCAAACTGCGAGTTGATTTTGAAGCTGCACCACCTTGACGGGAGGATATGCATCGTGAACGAGGAGGAGCATGAGCAATAACTTCCCCAGTGGAAGCCGGATCTGAAGACACCTGAAGATGATGTTGCCCTGGAGGGGGGAATCCTCTGAAGGTAGAGAGAGTTCTGCAAGAGCTGCAAAACGGTTTGAAGCAGGGACATTAGTCCTCACAGCTGCGGAGAACAGGTGGCCCGGCTGCACTGGTGCTGGGGAGATGCCCTTAGTGGGGGGCGCTGGAGACGGAGGCAAGGGCTGACGAATGTGACTGGCTTTACGGACCACAGGCTGGAGTTACATTCATCGAGGGAAGGGACTGGGCCCTTGCTGAGTTTGCAAATCAAGAGCCTGGCGATATGCCGGCAAGAGCGGGATGTGACTTTGTGGACCCTTTACAAAATAGCATGAGGCTGGGCGAGTACAGGCAACACCGTCTTTGACTGCTGGGTGAAACCCACTACAGTTTGCACACCTAACCTTACCACGGCAGGACAACTCTCAATGCCCAAAAGGAAACATTTCCGACAACGAAGAAGAGGAAAAGTATATGGAAGGACAGGAAACCTTAGATTGCCAAAATTACAAATTTCGGAGAGCACCTGAGAAACATACACGAACCATACGAGACGGGCAGGACGAGTCGAGAGGCTCCAAACCTCTCGCAAACCTAAGTCATCCCCTACTCAAAACCAACTCAGAATGGATCTCCTCATCTGAGAGGATGAGGAAATTGGTCCAATTCTACCGTAACAACAACCAACAGCAAGGATTGAGGAGCGGACCTCCCAGCAGGCTACATTCCACTTACCAGGACATGGATGGCATTAAGTGGTAAATTTCTGCTAGAAAAGACTTACGATGTAGTCGAAGCCTTAGGGCTGCACCCCTACTGAGTTGCTGGACACCCCGTCTATGCAGGCCTTGCCGAAAGAAGAGCCACTGATGGCATTAGTGACTTCCCGTGGATTGGTGAAGGGGTACCACCAGCCTTGGGACGCACGAGAACCACCATCACATCTGGGGTAATGTGGGGAGAAGAAACACAGTCTAGACAAGAAGTTGGGTGGCGCTTAGGGCTAGACATGGGCCTGGCTCCATCATCAACCTCAAGGGCCCGTTTATAAATCCCAGCAGGGAACACAATAGCCATATCATGGTCCAGAGGCGAGGGAAAAAGTCAAACTCTCCAGAAAAGGGTCAAATAACACCGCTTGAGAGGAAGAAATTACTAGAAGCACACGCACACAAGAAAAATATATAGTGAAGAGCCTAAACAGGACCGCCACCACCAACAAACAACTGAGGAACCATCAAAAGCACGTCTCGATCAGCTGAGTGACAACCACCAACCCTTTTGGTCAAAATATTTTATGTTAGTGCCGGGTGTTAGGTTCAATAAAGCGTCACCTGTGGTGGCCCTGAATAACATCAACAACAACAACAATAGCATACTCAAAATTATTAAACGTTTTTCTTAATTCAGGTCATTATATGAAGCTCTGGAGTAACTACCACTGCAACACTTATTTGTGAGGTAAGTGAGGACTCCTCATATTATTATTTATTGCCACAATGTGATAAATCAGTGGAAATAATGATAATACTGATTCGTCATCACCTGTATTACCAAGATCTCGGTAACTTTACTAACTTTATTTAAGTTCACTTACACTTATGTATAGTAACATACAAGTTTAGTTAGTAAGTTTATTTAGGCACAGGTACACGTAAGTACAATTATCATACATAGTGTATATTACCCAGGATAACAAAAAAAGTCAAAGTGACTCATTTCCATTGTTCACTTACACTTAAGTTCTTTTACACTTAAGTTCACTTACACTTAAGTTCACTTATACTAAAGTTCACATATACAAGTTTAGATTATTACAGGCAGCAGGAGAGACACATGATAATATACACTTGGAAAATCCTAGAGGGATTAGTACCAAACTTGCTCACGAAAATCAATTCCTATGAAAGCAAAAGACTCGGCAGGAGATGCAACACTCCCTCAATGAAAAGCAGGGGTGCCACTAGCATGATAAGAGAAACACAATAAGTGTCAAGGGCCCAAGACTGTTCACCTGCCTCCCAGCATATATAAGGGGGATTACCAATAGATCCCTGGATAACCTAACCATACCCCTGGCTGTCTTCACGAAGGTACTGGACAGGCACCTAAAGTCAGTACAGTAGAACCCGCTTACAGCGTTTCCCTTACGACGTTTTGCTAATATGGCAATTTCAAATTATTACCAAAACTATGTAGCAAGCGGTCTTTCTAATACGGCGCTCCCCACTTGGTTTGTTTACATTCTCAGCGAGCACATCTCTATTATGTCTGGAAACTTTCCAAAATTTCAAGTGTTTTAAAGTTATTGCATATTTTATATGTACTCTGATAATTATACTTATGTGTACCTGTACCTAAATATACTTACACACTGTACTGGCATGCAGGTACACATTAAATCACTAAGAGTGTCCTTCTAGTCTTAACACCATAGTAATACTAATAGTACATAATAATAATCACTCTTGGGCACATTAAAAGAAAGGTCAGCTGACATAATTATTCCCAGGTCTTTTACATGTTCCTTTTGTTCTATTTGGTGACCCTCTTGAGTTTTGTATATAGTGTTCCTTTTTGAGTTCTTCGTTCTTTCCATACCTAAGCATCTGGAACTTATCATCATTGAACATCATGTTGTTCTCCACTGCCCACTGGAAAACCCTGCGTATGTCTTCCTGTAATTTTTCAGTGTCATCTACCGTAGTGACTTTCATGCTTATTTTAGTGTCATCTGCAAGTGATGATACAGTAGTGTGATGGGTGTTTTTATCTATGCTATGAGGATGAGAAACAGCAGAGGTGCCAGGACAGTGCCTTGGGGCACTGAGCTTTTGACCTTGCTGATGCTGAATCTTGCTTTGTTTACTAGTACTTTTTGTGTTGTGTGTGTTATGAACCCAAAAATCCAACTGCCTACCTCTCCCATATTACCCATGGCTCTCATTTTGTGCGCTATCACTCCATGATCACATTTGTCAAATGCTTTTGCAAAATCTGTGTAAATCACATCTGCGGTTTGATCGTCTTCCAATGCCTCCGTAATTCATAAGAACATAATAATAATAATATCTTTATTTACTACAAGTACATGTACAAGGTATACAGGCCTAGCTGACATCAATGACATACTACTATATAGAAAGTCCCTTGTTATGCAGAGCATTTCGGGTAAATTAGGTCCTTGTCCCAGGATGCGACCCACACCAGTCGACTAACTCCCAGGTACCCATTTTACTGATGGGTGAACATAGACAACCGGTGTAAAGAAACACGCCCAATGTTTCTACCCGAGCTGGGAATCGAACGCAGACCTCGCCGTGTGAGCGGAGCTTTGCGATCAGGCCACATAAGAACATAAGAAAGGAGGAACACTGCAGCAGGCCTGTTGGCCCATACTAGGCAAGTCCTTCACATTCCATCCCACCAACAGAACATTTGCTCAACCCAATGTTCAATGCTACACAAGAAATAAGCTTTGATAATTTTATTTACTCATGTGCAATTCCCACTCAAATCCAACCCCTCTCACTCATGAATTTATCCAACCTAAATTTAAAACTACCCAAGGTCCTTGCTTCAATAACCCTACTAGGCAGACTGTTTCACTCATCAACTACCCTATTTCCAAACCAATACTTTCCTATATCCTTTCTAAATCTAAACTTATCTAACTTGAATCCATTATTGCGGGTTCTCTCTTGGAGAGATACCCTCAAGACCTTATTTATATCCCCTTTGTTAATACCCATTTTCCACTTGTATACCTCGATCATGTCTCCCCTCATTCTACGTCTTACAAGTGAATGTAATTTAAGGGTCTTCATTCTTTCTTCGTAAGGAAGATTTCTAATGCTATGTATTAATTTAGTCATTCTACGCTGAATGTTTTCTAACGAATTTATGTCCATTCTGTAATATGGAGACCAGAACTGAGCTGCGTAATCTAGGTGAGGCCTTACTAATGATGTATAAAGCTGTAATATAACCTCTGGACTTCTGTTGCTAACACTTCTTGATATAAATCCCAGTAATCTATTTGCCTTATTACGTACGCTTAGGCACTGCTGTCTTGGTTTAAGGTTGCTGCTTACCATCACCCCCAAGTCCTTCTCGCAATCTGTATGGCTAAGTTCTACGTTATTTAACGTAGCTTCAGAACCTTGCATTTATCTACATTGAACTGCATCTGCCACTTTTCTGACCACGAATTAAGTTTGTCTAAATCTTCCTGAAGTTCTATGACATCTATGTTTGAATCAATTATCCTACCTATCTTCGTGTCGTCGCGAATTTGCTCATATCACTAGTAATTCCCTCGTCAAGGTCATTGATATATATTATAAATAACAACGGGCCTAAGACTGATCCCTGTGGAACACCACTTGTTACAAGTCCCCATTCGGATTTAACCCCATTTATGCACACTCTCTGCTTCCTATTGGTGAGCCATGACTCGATCCATGACAGCACTTTTTTCCCAATGCCATGAGCTGCCACTTTCTTTAACAGTCTCTGGTGCGGTACTCTATCAAAAGCCTTACTAAAGTCTAAATAAACAATATCGAATTCTTTATCGTGATCAACAGCCTCAAAAGCTTTACTGAAGAAGGTTAATAAATTAGATAGGCAGGAACGGCCCCTCGTGAATCCATGCTTAGTATCATTAATCAAATTATGGTTATCTAGATGACTTCTAATAATATCAGCTATAATTGACTCTAGTAATTTGCCTACAATTGAGGTCAGGCTTATTGGGCGGTAATTTGACGGTAGTGACTTGTCCCCTGCTTTAAAAATAGGAATTACATTAGCCATCTTCCACATATCAGACACTACACCTGTTTGAAGAGATAAATTAAAAATGTTAGATAATGGTTCACAGAGTTCCATTTTGCATTCCTTAAGAACCCTTGCAAAAAGCTCATCAGGACCCGGCGATTTATTTTGTTTCAGTCGGTCTAGTTGTTTCATAACCATTTCGCTAGTGACTGTGATATTACATAATTTATCTTCTTCTGGGCCTCTGTAAAAATTAATTACTGGGATATTATTAGTGTCTTCCTGTGTGAAAACCGAGAGAAAATAATTATTAAAAATAGAGCACATATCATTCTCCTTGTCAGTAAGATGCCCAGAGTTATTTTTAAGGGTACCTATCTTATCCCTAACTTTTGTTCTATAAACCTGAAAAAACTTTTTGGGTTAGTTTTTGAATCCCTAGCAACTTTAATTTCATAGTCCTGTTTAGCTTTTCTTTCGAAAATTTCCAGAGAATTTCGAAAATTTCCAGAGAATTTCGAAAATTTCCAGAGAATTTCGAAAATTTCCAGAGAATTTCCAAAATTTCCAGAGAATTTCCAAAATTTCCAGAGAATTTCCAAAATTTCCAGAGAATTTCCAAAATTTCATCCCCTTTTTAACGTCCCTCTTAATGTCAGTATACTGATATATAAGATGACCCTCACCTCTTTTTATGCGCCTATAAATTCCTTTCTTCTGCCCTAAAAGATACTTGAGCCTATTATTCATCCATTTTGGGTCATTTCTACTTGATCTAATTTCTTTATACGGGATAAATGTTCCTTGGGCAGCCTGTATAGTGTTAAGAAAACTGTCATATTGATACCTCTCTTCGTCACCCCAGTCCACAGTTGATAAGTGTTCTCTAAGTCCATTATAATCTGCTAAGCAAAAATCTGGGACCGTTACAGTAAATCACGCCTAAAAGCAATTTTTCACACCCCTCTGAAAATTCTATCCAGACAGACTCTGTATGTGTTATTTCAGACTTTATACCCATTTTTATGCAACAATTTAAATGATCACGGACATAGAGTGCAACCCCACCCCCCTTCCCGATACTTCTGTCTACTTGGAACAATTTAAAACCCTGAATGTGACATTCGGCAGGCATGTCCCGATTTTTCATATTAAACCATGTCTCAGTTATTGCAAAAACATCAATATTACCCGTACTTGCAACTAATCTCAACTCGTCCATCTTATTTCTAGCACTACGACTATTGGTGTAATATACATTTAAAGACCCTCCTTTCTCTTTACCCTTCCTGCTCATTTCTGTTTTTCCACTATACCTATTACTGTCCTTGTCACCTAGTGCCACTGGCTTTCCAATACCCCCCTATTCTGCCTATTACTAGTTCCCCTAGAATTTATAACATTACTACACTGGGACTTCAGTGTTTTCCCTCCATAACCCATACCACTAACTTTTTCTAGTTTAAAGCCCTAACAGCTCCCTCCACTGCAGTTGCCAGTGCCCCCACCTCAGACCTAGATAAGTGAACCCCATCCCTGGCATACATGTCACTTCTGCCATAGAAGAGGTCCCAGTTGTCAATGAATGTTATTGCATTTTCCTTACAGTATTTGTCCAGCCAGCAATTGACACCAATTGCCCTGGACATCCATTCATTTCCAACTCCCCTCCTTGGCAAAATACCACATATGACAGGGTTCCCACCCTTCTTCCTAATTCTGTCTATTGCTGACCTATAGCTGCTAATGAGCTCCTCCTACGTCCCATTACCTCTCATGATGTTGTCCAGACATCTAACAATATCCTTCACCCCAGCCCCAGGATAACACACCCTTTGCCTCCTATTCCTATCCTTAAGACAAAATTCCCTATCCATAAACTTAATCTGACTGTCCCCAACTAAAACAATGTTCTTACCTCGACTGACGGTGTGCATGACGTTCTTGACGGTCTTTGTACAGATGGTCTTCGCTGGGATGTCTTCACATTCGTCTGATAACAAGGAAAAAAGAGTTGCTGGTTTTCACAGCAGTCTCCTGTACCTTCTTCAACTTCAGCTTCGTCCCTTCAGATTCGACTAGCATCCATTCGTTGGTCTGATCATCGGCGACATTGTTCCGGGGATAATCCTTGCATATACCCTTCAAACGTTGAATCTCTCTTCTAGCTTCCGTTAATTCCGCCTTAAGTTGGAGATATAGCTGCTCGTAGTCAAGAGAAACCATCATCCAATCTCAAGTTGCTAATAACGGAAGCACAGTAGAAAAGTCTCCACAGAGAGTACACTAGACACGTCCTCACGTCATAATGGGTCAGCAACTGTGACAAGCATGATCGCCCTGCTCTAAAACCATGCTGGTTTGGGTTATGCTGATTGTGCTGGTCCATGAAATTTGTAATCTGCCGTCTCATCATTCTTTCGAAGATTTTAATGATATGAGAAGTTAGGGCTACTGGTCTGTAATTTTTAGCTAGTGCTCTGCTACCTTCCTTATGCAAAGGAGCTATGTCTGCAGGCATGCAGGGAGTGTAGCAGGCATGCAGGGAGTGTAGCAGGCATGCAGGGAGTGTAGAAGGCATGCAGGGAGTGTAGCAGGCATGCAGGGAGTGTAACAGGCATGCAGGGAGTGTAGCAGGCATGCAGGGAGTGTAACAGGCATGCAGGGAGTGTAGCAGGCATGCAGGGAGTGCAGGGAGTGTAGCAGGAATGCAGGGAGTGTAGCAGGCATGCAGGGAGTGTAGCAGGCATGCAGGGAGTGTAGCAGGAAGGCAGATAGTGGGAATTCCCCTTCCAAACACAAAGCTCCCCTCACTCCTCCCTATCTTCCAGATGCCATCAACAATCTTCAATAAAGGTAAGTAAAAATGTTATTTTATATGTTTATTTAAATGTGTATTTATTTTCTAAGAACTATAATATGTATACAGTGGTACCCCGGTTTACGATATTTTTTCGTTCCAGAATGCTGTTCAAGTGCCATTACCAAACGAATTTATCCCCTTAAGGAATAATGTAAAATAGACTAGTCCTTTTAGACCCCCCAAAAATACCCTTACAAAAGCATTTGAAAAAATAAACTTACATAAAAGGGCGAGTTTGGAGACCATCGTAAACCGGGGTACCACTGTAATTGTTTTGTGTATGTAAAACTATAGTTATTCTTTAAAAAATGATTTTTTTGTGAATATTTTTGGGTGTCTGGAACGGATTAATTGTATTTACATTATTTCTTATGGGAAGTAATGGTTCGACTTTCGGCCACTTCGAGTTAAGGCTTAGCTCCTGGAACAGAAATATGCCGGTCTGATTATCGGCCAGCTAGAAAATCGATCGCTTTTTTTGGCCCAATTTTTGCCTGATTATTGGCCCTTCCCCGATTATCGGCCCGTGTACCAGACCTGTCCGCCTGCCCCGTGCTTACGCGCAGGCGTCGTGAGCCAGTCTAGCTTTGTTTATCACAATAAATTCATTGTGTTTAATGCTTGTTTATTGATTGTGACTGTGATATAAGCCACCATGGGCCTAAAGAAACTTCATAGTGGCAGCCCTTTGGTAAAGAAAGTGACAAACATGATAGAATTGAAGAAAGAAATTGTAGCCAAGTACCAAAGTGGAGGAGGAAGAGAGCGGAGAATGTGCCTTCTTCAGTGATTCTACGATATGTACGATACTAAAGCAGCACAAGTCAATAAAGGCTATAGCACCAGCGAGCGATAAAGTGTAGCATTAACAGTGTAGCAAGTAAGTTAAGCGATTAAGCGATAGAAAATGACGACACAAAACTTAACTCCTAGATTGTTGGTTGAGGAATATAGGGGCACTGACAAGGACGCCGCCCTCTGCCACCATCTCCTCAAAGGTAAGTGTAAATATTTCTTATTTATATAATTGTGAATATTTCTTATTTATAAATTAAAGTGTAAATATTTCTTATTTATAAATTAAAGTGTAAATATTTCTTATTTATAAATTAAAGTGTAAATATTTCTTATTTATAAATTAAAGTGTAAATATTTCTTATTTATAAATTAAAGTGTAAATATTTCTTATTTATAAATTATGTACACTGTGTGAATAGTGGTGATGGCCTGCTGCTGCCACCCACCACGGCTTATGGTCAGTGGCCCTTATACCCAACAACAACATCAACACACTACCACCAGTCCTTACATTCGTAATGACATGTTTTATTCATTCTAGAGTTTATATCATGTTTCTATGTTATTAATATTGTTTATGTCATATTAGATGAATTTTTTATTTTTTTATTAACACATCGGCCGATTCCCACCAAGGTAGGGTGGCCCGAAAAAAAAACTTTCATCATCATTCACTCCATCACTGTCTTGCCAGAGGGGTGCTTTACACTTTACACAGCACGTCAAGTATTAAAAACCATTTGTCTCCATTCATTCCTATCAAATACGCTCACGCATGCTTGCTGGAAATCTAAGCCCCTTGCACACAAAACCTCTTTTACCCCCTCCCTCCAACCTTTCCTAAGCCGACCCCTACCTCGCCTTCCCTCCACTACAGATTTATACACTCAAAGTCATTCTGTTTCGTTCCATTCTCTCTACATGTCCGAACCACCTCAACAATCCCTCCTCAGCCCTCTGGATAATAGTTTTGATAATCCCGCACCTTCTAATTTCCAAACTCCGAATTCTCTGCATTATATTCACACCACACATTGACCTCAGACATGACATCTCCACTGCCTCCAGCCTTCTCGTTGCAACATTCGTCACCCATGCTTCACACCCATATAAGAGTGTTGGTATAACTATACGCTCATACATTACCCTCTTTACTTCCATGGACAAAGTTCTTTGTCTCCACAGACTCCGAAGTGCACAACTCACCCTTTTCCCCTCATCAATTCTATGATTCACCTCATCCTTCATAGACCCATCTGCTGACATGTCCACTCCCAAATATCTGAATACATTCACCTCCTCCATACTCTCTCCCTCCAGTCTGATATCCAATCTTTCATCACCTAATCTTTTTGTTATCCTTATCACCTTACTCTTTCCTATATTCACTTTCAAATTTCTTCTTTTACTTACCCTACCAAATTCATCCATCAACCTCTGCAACTTTTCTTCAGAATCTCCCAAAAGCACAGTGTCATCAGCAAAAAACAGCTGTGACAACTCCCACTTTGTATTTGATTCTTTGTCTTTTAACCCCACACCTCTTGCCAAGACCCTCGCATTCACTTCTCTTACAACCCCATCTATAAATATATTGAACAACCATGGTGACATCACACATCCTTGTCTAAGGCCTACTTTTACTGGGAAATAATCTCCCTCTCTCCTACACACTCTAACCTGAGCCTCACTATCCTTATAAAAGCTCTTCACTGCTTTCAGTAACCTACCTCCTATTCCATACACCTGCAACATCTGCCACATTGCCCCTATCCACCCTATCATATGCCTTTTTTCCCAAAACCCTAAAATTTTTCAAAACCTCTTTACCCTTATCTAAATACTGTTCACCTATATGTTTCACTGTAAACACTTGGTCTAAAACCCCCACCTTTTCCCAAAGCCCCCTTGTTTAATTTCTATCCTGTTGTCTTACTCTTAATTTTTTCAATAATAACTCTACCATACACTTTACCTGGTATACTCCCCAGACTTATTCCCCCATAATTTTTTCCTCTTCTTTGTCCCCTTTGCCCCCAAAACCCAAAAGGGCAATACCGCCTCTGCCAATCCAGGTCCTTCCCTCTTTACTTTTTTAAATAATGCACCAAATCCAAACCATATCCCCCCCTTTTTAAAAAATTTTATCTTTATCCATCAATCCCGCTGTTCCCCCTTTTTTTCTATCCCCCCTTCGAACTTTCACACTCCCTTTTTCTTTCCCCACTCCTGGGTGTTTTCCCCCTTTCCCTATAC